>RJWM01023946.1:0-23025 GCA_004363535.1 Dasyprocta punctata | reverse complement strand
TGTTCGGGCTTTTGTGTAGATCCTTGAGCCTTCTCCTTGGAGATAGCAGCATATATAGATTCATTAAAGCAAAGGGCTGTTATTTATGTTTGAGAAGAATCACTTTAAAATCTCTCTGGCTAAGCAACTTGTCTTTTCTGTGAGTTAGGATCTTCTGGATGACTTAAAATCAGAACTGACTGGAAAATTTGAGAAATTAATTGTGGCTCTGATGAAACCCTCTCACCTTTATGATGCCTATGAACTGAAGCATGCTCTAAAGGTAAAAGGATGTGTGAAAGGAACATTCCTGTCATACATCATGTCATTTTGTTTGGGTAATTGTGCGTCTTAATTGTTCTGTTTTAAAAATTGTATCTGATTTGTTTCAGTGAGGTCTAGTTTTAAGACACAACAGCAGGAGGCAATAAGAAGTGAAGAAGGGAGGGAAATTATATGTGTCAGTTAATAGTTTTGTATAAACTCACTAACACTGCTGTTTAAGTTCTTAATCTTTTAGAGCTTTTTATAGTTTATTTTTTGTGCCTGTCTTCTAATTTTGAGCCTGTTTAAAAATGTTACAAATGAAGTGTTTTAACTCATTAAGTGGAAAGGTATCCGATTAGGGAACAACAAAGTAACTGGTAAACTTGTTATAATTTCACTTGTGGCAAAAACTAAATGTGTATTTCCTTGAGTGTGTTTGGGATATTGTATATATAAGGCCACACTGAAACATTTACTTCAGTTAGGGGTTAAGAAATAGTTTAGGGGTTAGGAGTTGGATTTTAAGAGGGAAACTGAGATTTCCCTCTACATTAGGAGCTAATGTAGTTCAAGGAGTCTTAGGGAGTGGAAGGGGAAACATATTTATTCAGTTAAAAGCCTGTTTATGCAGATTCACTTCATTTTTCTACAGTGATTCTTGTGGAATAAACAAAGTAGTAAGTTATTACAGAAATGTTTTTGGACTGTCAATAGTAGCTGAAATTCTGCCAGCGGATAAACCTAGGTTTTTAGTGCTTCATATTTTTTTTTTTTTTTATAAAGAAACAGGAATAAAAAGGAAATAGGCTTAAATTTTTTTTTCTTAAACTTCAGTTTAGCCATATTATTGCTTATGTTTTCTAATTAGCAATGTAGATGAGAGTTTCATAAGCAGAAAAAGAAAAATCAACTAAGATTATTTTCCAAAAATCCAGAATGCAAGTTTCAATTCATCTCTACTGATACAATTCGTGGAAACTAAACAGTGCTACCTTTATTGTTGCCTGTGTTAGCTTTCCATTACCATAAAAAGTACCTGAAAAGGTTTGTTTTGGCTCATGGTTTTAGAGTTTCAGTCTGGAGTAGACTGGCCCTGTTGCTTTGAGCTTGTGACCAGGCAGCAAGTCATGGTGAGAGCACATGGCTGAGTAAAACCACAGGCCTTACTGCTCGGGAGCAAGAGAGAGAAGAGAGAGGGCCAGGGTTTTACAGTCTCCTGCAAGGTCACACCTCCAGTGACCCGAGGACCCCTTACTAGGTCCTACCTGCCCTGGTAGTGCTAGAAGTGATGCTCTGGAACCAAGCCTTTAATACCTAAGCTTTAACTATAGCATTAACTAGGATGCAGAATTTGCTTGTGTCTCCATATGGAATTGAACTTGGGTATAGGGGTTTATTTTCTGAGGTACAGATTGCTTAAATATCAGTGACCCTCCATATAAATGTCTGAAACATTTTTGTCTTTATTATTCAGCCTTTTTGTTATTTTACATTATTAAAATGTTTTGCTTTTAAACTAGAATTAGCTGATCAAATTATAAGTCATAAATTTATGTAACATTATATATATATACACACACACACATATATATGTATGCACATATATAGCAGTATATATTTAACAATAAACTTTTTTTTTTTTTTTTTTTTTGTGCGGCACTGGGGATCAAACTTACAACCTTGCACCTGCCAGACAGGTGCTTAAGCCACTGAACCAAACTCCCAGCCCTAGTTTTTTGAGGCAGGGTCACACTAGGTAGCTCAGGTCGGCCTTGTGCTCGCGTTGTAGCCCAAGCTGGCCTAGCCGGCCTGGAACTCACAACGCTCCACCTACCTCAGCCTTCTGAGTGCTGGGATTAAAGGCCTGGGTCACCACGCCGGGCTTAAACATTGTTTTCATTAGGCAAAAGAGAAGAATTAAAACTTTTTAGAGATAGAATTAGTTAAAAATTTCATATCACTAATAGAATTTATAAATGAAGTAGTCCATGTTGTGTTGGATGATACTTGAATGATTATACAATTTGATAACATCTATTCTAGGAAGATAATTTTCTTTTTAATCTTAGTGCTGTATTTTCTCTCTTAATAAATTTTCAAACAGGGAGCCGGGACAAATGAAAAAGTACTGACGGAAATTATTGCTTCAAGGACACCTGAAGAAATTAGAGCCATAAAACAAGTTTATGAAGAAGGTAAATATTTTGTATATTACCTGTGTTTGTCACTTTCATTTGTCAAACCTGAGTGCAGTACTTTTATTGATACAGTCAGCAGGTAACATATGATTGTTGAATAAATGAATGAATGAATGAATTACAGTTTAGCTATTTTTCCTCTTCAGTTAAAAAAAAACACTCACCTTTCAATCTATAACTATTTTAAGTAGTTTATAAGCAACTACAAATAAAGGTGAACTTTATTTTTGCATAGGATTTAAACTATTAGAGGAATATACCGATTATCTTTTACGTTAGTTTATGGTGTTGATAAGTACTCTTTCTTCCTTCAAATAAATTTAGTCCTATGCTAGTAGCAGGTAAGTGTTATCTAAAAAGCATTTTGGGAACGTGGTAGATGGAACTGAAACTCTTTTTCAGATTAGAGTTGCTGAAAGTACTTGTGTACATTTGTTTTAGCTAATGGCAATGCTTGAATGACATACTTTGCATTCTGATTTTTCTTTTAGTCCCCTTCCTTTTAAATTTCAACCTAGAGTAACCTATGAAAGGAATCAAGCAAATGAGATGAAAGTAAAGGTAGACAGGTGTTCTTTTCATGTCAGATTTCCTGAAGCCCACTCTTTCTTCCTCCTCTTGAGAAAGACCAGGCCATCAAGGTGGTTAGTTCAGTGGCAGACTCCACGCATAATGCTTTTTCTGTCTCTATTTCAGTGTTAGTTTGTTGATCTTAGAAATGACTTTATTAACCCATCAAGTCAGAAGGGTATGAAATTTAGACCATTATTTAGACTAAATAATTACCTTTCCAAAGTGTGGGGTCTCTCATGTTTTTGTTTTAATCATTAGGTCCCAACCACAGAGGCAGAAGTGACACATATATCTCAGCTTTTAGGTTTATTTGATGTGTTACTCAAAGATCTCTTTCTGGGAATGTTGACATCAGTGATTGAACCTTCGTGCTGCTGGGTGACAAGCGAGGTGCTGGAAGGGGACAGCGGCTGTGTGATACATCCTGTTCAGCCGCGTTATTGAGCACTGGCTGTCTATCTGACACTGTTGTAGCTGTGCAAACACAGCTCCTGTCCTCTAGGTGTTTGCATGCAGCCTGAGGGCTAGGGGTGACATGACTTAGTACTGTTGAAGGGTACGATGGTGAGATTCAAACTAATGCCAAATATGAAAGTCATCAGATATTTGGGTGCTGGGGAGAGTTCATGTAGCAAATGAGACAGTCAGACTTTCAAGACTAAGTGGACTTACTGAATATCTGTTTCCAAATGAGTGGATAGAGAAATAGTATACACACACACACACACACACACACACACACACACACAATGCAGTTTACTCAGTCTTAAAGTGGGAACGCCTGTCGTTTGCATTTTGATTTTTCTTTTTAGTCCACCTTACCTTTTTTTATTTCAGCTTAGAGTGTCCTATGCATGGAACTTGGAAGCACAGATGAACTTGGAAGGTGTTCTAAATGAAAAAAGCCAGGTGCAGGAATGCAAATAATTGCTTGATCTCACTTTGTGTGGAATTTAAAAAGTTAAACTGATAGAAGTGAATAGTAGAATCGAGGTTGTCAGGGGCTGGGTGGTAGGCGGAGAGGGAAAGGGGATGAGGGGATATTGGTCTCAGGGCACAGTGGTTTAGTTAGGCAGTACAAAAAAGTTCTGAACACCTGATGTATACATAGTGACTAGATTAGTAGTACTGTAACTTGAAATTTTCCAAGAAAGCTTTACATGTACTCGCCACACACACACACACACACATGCACATACACACGTAAAACTATGTGATGATACACTGATTAGTTTTTGGTAATCATACATGCATCAAAACATCAGGTTGTATACCTTCAATGAATATGATTTTTATTTGACACTTGTAACTCAGTAAAGTGGGGGGAAGAAAAGACAATGATTTTTAAGTAGGAAAAGAAGGTATTTTGGGCACAGGTGCCCACCATCCTCCATGGCGTGGACACTGGATTGAGGAGTGTAGATTGAAGAAATGGGGAGAGCCCGACTGTAGCGTGGGAGCTGTGTGTGTCCATTAGGAAGATAAACTGAATAAGCCTGGTTAGGCTGGGTCAGTGGTGACGAACCTGTGGCCACACCATGCTGTTTGTATCCTTGAAAGCTCTAAAGGGTTTCTCATCACTGGGCTGTGTCACATGATTTTGCATGACTGGATGATGAATTTGGACTTGATTCAAGGCACTGTAAGTTCCTAAATGGGCAGTGGAGTGCTGAAGGAACAATTGAAGGAAGAAAGGAGTTTTGAATCAAGAGGCTTATTTAGTAGCCAGATGTGTGGGAGGATAAGCTACGTGTTCAGTAGTTAAGGCCCTACCTAAGATGATGGGAGGTTTGACAAGCTTCAATCAGAGAGAAAAGAAACTTTGATAGGATTTGATGGTTGATTATTTACAGGTATTGGAACAGAGGAAGGACTCAGATACCTGCAAGATTTTATTTAGGAAACTGGTTGGAATAAATGTATAAGTTTTTCCTTTTAAAATAGAAACTTTAGGGTTTTAAAGTTCACCTGCATTCAGATAGTGATTAGATATTTAAGTACATTAAGATAATATCTGTTTCCTGATAATAGCAGCTGTCTGAGTGTGAGTGGGAAGGGATTAGAGGCCCCGTCCATACTGAGGTCTCTCTTTTCCTATGATCTTTTGTTGAAGAGTTTGCTCATACTTTAAAATGTCATTGCTGTCTCTTGAAGTTAACTTTATTTGCTACAGAGGAAGAAAAAATCTTATTAGAGGAAGGGCCTTGCACAAGGAAAGGAAACTCAGGATGGAAGGTATTTGGAAACCAATTACGTAAAACATTTGAAAGAAAGCAAAACAAAGCTTAAACATTTGAAAGAAAGCAAAACAAAACTTAAAGTTGTGACTGATTATATTTGAGAGGCTTTACAGTGCTTTCACATGTCTTTAGATTAATAAATATACATGGTTGAAAGCATTTCAAATTGGCTGAGTTATAATTTGAACTTGAGTCAAGTGCTTAGAGAGACTTTAAAGTTAATTTTTGTCAAGGTACTCAAAGTGTCTGCTTTCAGTCTTTATAGTACTCATATTTAGCAAATGCAGTATTTTTCCTTTGTGTCTTTTTCATTTGATTAATGGGATAGGGTACCTTTTTGTGGTTGGTAGAAACTGTAAGTAAGTGTGAAATAATTCTATTGCAGAATATGGCTCAAGCCTGGAAGATGACGTGGTGGGGGATACATCAGGGCACTACCAGAGGATGCTGGTGGTTCTCCTTCAGGTATTGGGTGGGGATGAATCCTATTTGACTAAAAAGTCTGAGGTTGGACTGCCCTGACTTTATTATAAAGTAAAGCCATTTAAAATTCTTTTTAATAATTCCTGCTACTTGTTGATTATTGTGATCACCAAATCTTGCCTGTCCTTACTTAAATTTATGACCTAAACTTTTAACAACTAACACATCCACTTGTTTTTGACAGTAGTACATATCCTCCTCTTCCACAAAATCTAAAATTGGGGGGATCAGATTAATTTTGGAGTTGGGATAATGTGAAGTATTAGGATTGGTAGGATCTTAATAAAAGTGTATTACTGCTAAGGTAAAAAGCCTTATGTCCATAACCATCAGAAGGAACGTGCAGTATAATTTAATAATGTGACGTATTTTGTCTTACAGGCAAATAGAGACCCTGAAGGTGGAATTAATGAAAGTCAAGTTGAACAAGATGCTCAGGTGAGTGCAGCTGCCATCTGATGATGTTTAATTAGGACTCAGAGATGGAAAAAGAACTTATGGGGAAGCACCATGAATGTCGTAAGAGCCTCTAGAAGTGATCTAGTCTATGGGTCTTTAACATCATAAGACCCGCACATGTAGATTTCTCTCTCTGTCTTTCTCTTTAGTTTGAGCTAACAGAATAGTTATTTTGTTCTAAAGCTAAGATGAAGTAAAATAAATTACATAGGAAATGCTACCTAGACATGTTCTAGTTTTTTTGTGATTATGGGACATTTGTGAAATACAGAATTGTACAAAAATAAGAAAGCCCAGGTGTTACTGATTCCACTGCCTACGATGCAGAAAATCTCTTAGCAGGAGAAAATACAAAAGAAAGAATAAAAGCTTTAATGATAAGTGGTGTCTTCTTACATAACCGATGAGAGGTTATTTTCACATTAGGGAGCTTCTCTGCGTTTCCGTTGACAGAATTCTAAACAGTAGTGTTCTTCTGGTAGCCGCTCTTCAGTGACTCTCAAAGGAAAGTTTGCACCTAAGGGACTTTCACATCCCAGCATAAGCACAGTGTGGTTTATAAAGCACTCAAATGTAGGAAATAAGTGTTAGGAAATTTGAAACAGGAGAATTGGAAAATGGAAATCGATAATAACAGGATTGCTTAGGTTCCTAGACTCACTCAGGGTCGCCCGTCTCTCTGGCCACATGCTTTGCTTAAGCTGATGCAGTCCTGGTTGTTAGTCATTCACAACTGAGAAAGGAAGGAATGCACGTGCTCAGCTGCTGAACTCTTCCCTTCCCTGTGTAACAGCTGGGCAGCTTGTGCCCTGACTTGCCGATGAAAGGAGGAGAACATCCTATTCTTTTGGGTGGGTTGATTTGATTGCACAGTGGCTTCAGAGTGCTGGATTGCTGCCAGGAAGCTGAAAGAACTGAATGCTTTTGAATGTGCGGTATTTGATTGTTGCCCTACTGTAGCTTATCAAATGCCAGCCTATTGTGTCACTTTCTTGTTCAAGGTTTTAAAACTCTCAGGGGTCCCACTGTTCCCAGGATAAAGTCTAGGTCCCTAAATGTGGTTTGCAAGCCCCTCATGATCCATGTCTTGCCTACTTTTACAGCCTGCCCCTGACCCCCCACCCTCTTGCTCTTTCTGCCTCTTCTTCTGACCACTCCTCTTCAGGTGGCCCCACCTGAGCCTCCAAGTGTGATTCAGATGGTCCTTACAGGAAAACTGCAGCACGCCAGGCTTCCTGTGTCACCATGCTAGCCTCCTACGATGACTGCCCTCCCAGGACACCAAGCGGCCTATAGTTGGCACTCAGTAAATAAGTGAATTAGTGCTTAACCCTAAAGTAGGGGGTGTAATTTCTCTTCTGTAGATAAGGAAACAAGTGCATGATTTTTACCAAATAGTAGTGGAGCTAGGATTCCCAGGCAGGCCTGCCAGACTCCAAAACTCTTTCATTAAACAGCAGTCTCACTGCTCTTGAGTATCTGCTCCTGCCTCTCCAGCCCTCTGTCATATTAAGGCCTGATTAATTAGAGCTTGGAAGCACAGATCCAGTGTAAGTCCACTTTCTAGTGAAGAAAGGGCAAGGGCAGCCCCTTAGGTCATATCCCATCTGTTGGGCGTTTTGCTTGACATTGAGATGACCTTGCTGCTTTCCAGGCATTCCTTCTTGTGGGCTTTGCCGATTCCCTCATTCCTACTCTCAGGAGAGGAGTTCTTGAAGCTTTTCTGCAGGTAGATTTCCCAGCAGTCAGGGAAGTCATGAGAGCCCTGAGGCTCTGGAGGGAAGGCGGTGCCTTTAATCCTCATTTCCATTGATTTCTCTCCTCAAAGCACTCCCCGGAATGCACTTCCCAGCCTTGGTGGGTGTGTGAGTCACCTGGGGATCTTGATAAACTTAAGGTTCTGATGCCGCAGGTCTGGGTGGGACCTAGGAGTCTGAATTTCTAACGTGTCCTCAGGGAGGCTCCCGGGCTTCTGATCCTGGGACCTCACTTTGAGCCCAGAGGTTGTCACTTCCTGTTGTGCAGCAGGTATGACCACTGAGTCCTGAAAGTGAGATGCTGGAACTGCCTGATGAGGCTGCTTTAGAATACCCCTTGCACCCAGGCTTTTCTTCCCTTCCAGTGACCGGGGACAACAGAGAGAAGCTGCACAGGTTTTAAGTTTTTGATTCCTTAAGACAGGTTATTATTATTAATTCAACCTGCTGGAAATCATTATTCTTTCAGCTTTCTAAAAAGAAACACATTTATTTAGACCTTGCAGTAAGGACAGGTGGACTTTTATCACTAAGGAAACTTTGAGATTTCTTATTTGAGGGTAAACTGAAACAAGCTTTTGAATTTTTTGTTTACTAATGCCTGGCACTAGGAGAATTCCTGTTAAATCAGGGATCTGATAAACCACAGTGAGTGATTCATCCGGGAACTGAACATTTTGTAGATAATCCACTTTATTTTAAAATATTTTTTAATGTGTCAAACTGATACTGTCTTTTTAAAATGTGTTACATGGGTTTAATATTTTTAAAATATTGGAATGAATTTGTATTTTCTGTGCCAAATCTTTGTTCTGTGTCATCTCTGACGGAAAAGTTGAGTTCAAAAAGAGGAGAGGGAAGGAGAAAGGATCAGTTTTTATTGAGCAGCTACTACTGATTACCTGATACTGCTCAATGAATTACCGAGGTTACATGATTTCCAGTAGAACCATGAATCCTGCTCTGCAGATGAACGTGGAGGCTTAAGAAGTGCTTATGTAGCTCATGAGCAACCTCACAGATAACAACCAGAACCAGATCTTTCTTGCTTCCCAAGCCTCTCTCCTTTGCTCTGAACCAGAGGTTTTCAAACTGTGCTCAGGATGAAGGGTAAAGGAAAGGGGGGCAGCATGAGGAGGTGTAGAGGTCTCTCATCCATCCCACGGATGCTGGACATTCTTATTTAGAGGAGAGATACATAGATTAAAACAAGACAAAATCTTTAAATATCATTGTTCTGTGTGGAGACACCATCGCCATCATTATTATTGCTTATGATTTGCTAGTATTTTCAGAATAGATTTTGACTCCAGACATAATTCTTCCAAGAAAATTGAGACTATAGTTAAAGAATAGCTGACATTTCACCAGTTATTCCCATAAAACAGGCTTAACTGCTCTACCTATTACAGACAATTTCTAGAAATACAGAAGTGTTCATAAGAAATGCATACATTAACAATACCTGCAATATTGGGTAGGATGAGCCTTCTCCCCCTCTCAGGTGCACATGTCTGTGTATATGTTGTCTGTACGTAGAAAACATACAAGGATGCTGGTATAAATTATAATTTTAGTCCTTATTTGTGTTTTTTCCTCTGTCTGTAAGATTTCTCCAAGAATATGTCTTATTTTTTCTGATAAAACTATTTTAAGAAAGGTCTGTATAGTCCTAAAATGTAGACACACACATGATTTATGTAGTAATAGTCTTTTCAGTTTTGAAGAACATCTTCACATTCCCAGAATTGATAATGGTTAATTTTATCCGTAAAGTAAATTGAGTTCAAAGTTGAGTGTAAAGATATGTCTCACCTTTTTCTTTAGTACTCTGGAAATGTAATAAAAATAAATCTAGACCACCATAAGCAATATTCTTAGAAGTATTTTAATCAAACTTTCACTTCCAGTGCAAGTAATTACTACTCTCTGTGTTTGAGTTGCAACCTCTAGGTAACAGCTATAAAACATTTCGTACATGTTGGCTTAACAGGTACACAACTTGAAATTAGCAACTAAAGAGTAGTTTTGTATGATGTCATAAACTGATTCTTGGATTTTAATAAATTACCTTCATCTCAGTAGGTGGATTCAGATTTCATGATAATGCTTGTATATAGGTTATTTTTAAAGCAGCTGTCTGAGCACCAGAAATCATTGATCTTTTTTCATGTCAAAAAGTAAATGTGGGTGCTCAGATGATTCAACACAAATGTCTATTAGATGCCTGATATGTACCAACCACTGTGCTACACTAACATTTTTTTTTTATTTAAGCAGAAAAAAAAGACACATATAACAAAGACAAAAAGCAAAAGAGACAAACAAACGACCAGAGTAAATGCACAACAGCAACATTGCAGGTTTACAAAACAGGACGATAGAAACTTGACAATGGTTGAAATATTGCATATCGCTATCTTTAAAATGGTTGTTTACATTAACAGATATAGACATGTAAAATTGATCTAATCATATGAGTATTAACTATTCTTTTTCAATAACGAATACATTCAGTAGTGTGTTCGTTTTAGTTATCTTACATATACAAATATACAGATTTATATCTTTTCCTTTTTACACTAACATTCTTTTAAAAAATTTATTGTGCTAGCTTTCCATTTCAGTTGTAAAGAGAAGATATGGAGCATACTTTTTGTCCTGTGCTGCTGGACAGCTATAGAATAAGCAGGACAGAAAATACAGATAACTTAGCTCGCAGGTGCATTATTTCTCAGTCTGTAAGTGTATGCATCACACTGAGATAATCAGAACTTTTCCCTCAGCCCATACTGTTGTGCCTGAGAGATTGGGAGTTACAGCAGATGTTATGAGATGATTTAATCTTGCACCCTGGCTGTGCTTTCCTGCTTTCACCCATTAATCTGTGGTGGCACAGCTCAGCGGCATGCTGCCAAGTAGCTCCGGAGTATCCCTGTCGAAAAGTTTAGAAATGGAAAGTGTACGACGATGAATCAGGTGAATTTACTATTCAGGTAATAAAGAACAAGGGTGATTAAGGACCTAGAAGGAAACCAAGTGTATTAATTGAGGTTGAAAATTTTGCAGACTCTGTTTCAAGCTGGAGAACTTAAATGGGAGACAGATGAAGAAAAATTCATCACCATCTTTGGAACACGAAGTTTGTCTCATTTGAGGAGGGGTGAGTTAAAAAAAATCTGTGTGAGACAAATACTTTGATGAATTTTGAAAACATGAATCAGTGTGGCAAAATACTTGTTACCTAGGGGGCACTTAATGAATCAGGTTTTGTATAGACGTTTCCACACAGTGATGTGGAGAGATCTCATCACTCTCTTTGGTTAATCTACACTGCTCTATCAGAGGATCTCTAGAATCTTACTTTCAGAGTCAGAAACCACTGAGAATTGGCTCACTACAAATAGTTCCTGCTAGACATCGATACGGAGACCTTATCTCTGGATTTTTACTGGTGCTTTTGGTACTGGTTGATACTGAGTTCAGTGGCAGGTGACAGAAAATCCTAAGAGTGGCTTTAAAAATTGGGCTTTATTTCTGAAGGTAGAGTTCCGTGTTTGATTTGGTAGGACCCGGGATATTTCTAGGTTTCTACTCTATTCTCTTTAGTATTTAGGTTTTTTTTTTTTTTTCTCATGCTCATTACCTTATCATCATAAATTGGCTGCTGTAGCTCAAAATATAAACATTTCCTAGCAAGAAGAAAAGAAAGGGGTAAATTAGTCATACCTATTACTTTTTATAAAGAAAGAGAAAGATTACTTAGAATTCTCTACAGCAGATTTACTTTAGGTCTCATAGTTATAACTTTTAGGGCATCTGGGAAGCCAGTGAATGAAACATTTATAAACCTTTGCTTAGACCTTGGCGCAGAAAGCTTTGAGCCCCAGGATTGTTATAAGGGGAGAAAAGGCTCTGTCCTAGGAGTGGTCAGTAGGACAATATCTGGTCAGACTAAATACCTTTGTTCTGGAAAGAGTGATCCTTCTGTGATTAAGGAATTTTTTGTTTGTTTTTTTGTTTTTTAGTGTTTGACAAGTACATGACTATATCAGGATTTCAAATTGAGGAAACCATTGACCGGGAGACTTCTGGTAATTTGGAGCAGCTACTGCTTGCTGTCGGTAGGTAATTTTCAATGTATATAATGTTTGTGGTGATAAGAGATTAAGTATTGCATTCAACTGAGGCTAAATCTGAGGATAATCATAAATTTCTTTATGGAAAAATGAACATGCCATGCTATTGGGTGACGTCAACCCCTAAGTTTCTAATTTAGAAATTTGTTTTTAATTTAGAAATACATGATCATCAGATTAGTTCAAAATGGAAATACTAAGAATTGTTTAAAAAATCATTTTGAAACTCCATTAAACCTATTATTATTTCATTGTGAACCTGGTATGTTGTGGGCATTATCTTAGAGGATTGTAAATATTATCACTGATACCTGTGGAATTTTAGAATTCTCTTGCATACCATCCTCGCAGCTTTGAAGCAAACTGAGAAATTGTCATGTGTTTAGAAAAAGTATCTTCGATATAATAGAAGATGGAATGATAGTTACTTTCAAGTTACATAATTTAGAATTTTATTCTAAGTAAATATTTGGAATAATCTGAGACAATTAGAGAACTTAGTGTGTGCAAATGACTAGTTTTATGCGCTCTCAAAGCCAGAAAGAAGCTAATTTGTGAGTTCCCAGTGACCGTGGTTCTCACATGGGATCGCAGGGGACATTTGTCTAACATTGGTTCTGAATATTAGATGTGGAGCTCAATTTTTTTTCTCTTGAGAATAAGCTAAATATTTGCATGAATTGACACTAAAAGTAGCTTTTTATTTGAATATGCTGTTAATGAGCTTTTCCTAGAAAGCTATTAGTGTCTTTGTAATTAGAATACACATGAAAATTATGACCTTTTTATTGCTGGTAACCGTTTTTCTAAAGCAGTAGAAAAGGGAGAGTTCAAAAACCTCACCATTCAAGGCTCATTTTTGTTAATTAAGGAATTTTTGTATGAAGGGTTTTCTGAAACTGAATAGACTGAGGTATCAGCACACTTAATTGCTATTAGTCATGTACATGCTCAGAAAGGATAAACTCTTCTGATTTCAGTTTGAGTATTTGTCCAGAATTGGACAAATGTCATGCTACTAATGAATCATGGATTTTAAAGAATATAGAGAGGATATATGGAGGTAGTCCAAGATTTTTCAAAGATTAGATAGGACAGCAATCTTATATGACTTACTTGAATGTCTTGGAATAAAAGCTTCACAGTGTTTTAATTCATTGGTGATGAGGGAGGTTGTGGTGTAGTAAACACCCAGGCTGCCAAAACCGCTGCAGCCACAGGTACTGAAGGAACAAAGGGACATAGAAGAAACGTGTGTCCTTGTCCCACATGCCTTTTTATAAAGAACACAACTCCAAGGAAAACTGAAGTTAGTATCTATGAAAATGCTTGGTGAATGAGGAAATTAGATCAGTTTTCAAATAAGCAGCTCTTTAACATGTTAGTTTTTTTTTTTTTATTGTTTTAAACTCTTAATTTTTTTTTTTTTTTTTTTTTTTAATGGTTCTGGGACTTGACTTCAGGGCCCCACACGTGCTAAGCAAGTACTTTCCCACCAAGTTAAACTTGCCTACATTACTTTATTTTCTTGATAGAATAGCATCTGATCATTGTGTTATTTATTTTTTCAGTGAAATCTATTCGGAGTATTCCTGCCTACCTTGCAGAAACCCTCTACTATGCTATGAAGGTAAATAGATACCCTGAAGCTTCTAATTTATCATTTTAGTTATGTTTCTCCATCTCTGATAATGAGAATTTTTCTCTTAAAATATATAATCCAGATCTGCTACATTGTTTGACTTTATTGACTTACCCTAGGTCAGGGGTGTTCAATGCTGTGTTTGAAGTTTTTTAAACAATGTACCTTTCTTTTTCTTTTTTAAAGGGAGCTGGAACAGATGATCATACCCTTATCAGAGTCATGGTGTCTAGGAGTGAGGTCGATCTGTTTAACATTAGGAAGGAGTTTAGGAAGAATTTTGCCACCTCTCTTTATTCCATGATTAAGGTATGTCTTGGTTACTTTTCTTACTGATGAGATAAAATACCTGATGCCAGAATTAAGGCGAAAAAGTTTTACTTACATTACAGTTTGTAGAGGTTTCAGTCCATAATCAGCTGGCTCCAAGGCAGGATGGCATGGCACTGGGGCAACTGTTCATGGTGGCAGAAGACAGCAAAAGCAACAAGAGCAAAATGGGGAGGAGCAGAGAGAGCAAGCCTCTTTCCTTCCCTTATATTGTATGCAGGTTACCTGCCCTAGGGCTGGTGTAGCACTCCCACTTATAGTCCCAGCATTAGACCATGAATCACAAACTCTAGAAGCCCACCCCCATGACTGCATGAGGCTTTGGGGGGATATCTAGATACAAACCATAGCAAGGTAGTAGAATCTTTTTGTAAATTACATTAAATGCTCAGAGCAGGTCAATAGGTAGCATGCAGGACATGGATGGGAGAATCCAATTCTTGTGTCAGCATTACATTTTAATTGTATGACTAGAGCTAGGAGTTATAGGAGTGAAACTCAGCATAGTGCTTTCTGAAGCAAAGACTATGGCTCCCAAGGGAAAGTTTGAGTATTGGTGTGGTTCAGCCTCTTGGTAAATTTAGAAACATTATTTAGTAGTGGTGACAGATGACTCAACAAGCCCAAGTCCTTGCCTCTGACAATAATGTGTTCATTCTGTCTTTTATCAGTTTCAGCTGTCTGTGGTTTCCTCCTTTCTAGAATATCAGTTTTTTCTTTTCTTTATTATCTTTTATCACCTTGTGTCTGGTGTTGGTTCATAGTTCAGGAAAAAACCAGTCAAGTCATACTTTGAATAAAGATCCTAATTATTCTTAGGTAGGTTAAGATCTGGGGACACAATGAGCACAACAGCAGATCAGGGGTGCTGAAATAATGAGATCAGTCAGCAAGAGGGAGGGCAGTGGCTTTTTAGCCTGGGGCTGGGGATGGAGCTTGGGTTGGGGAATGGAATGAGGGGTGGAATGAGAGAGTTAGCTGGCTTTCAACCTGCGATAGAAGTTAGGCTGCTAGGGGGACTTTAAGCTCACAGGTGTTACTATTAGTTTTATTCTCTCAAAAGCAAGTCACTGTGATGCAGAATTAAATTTGGCGTAAGGTCCTTTGGCCCCTGACCCATTGGATGTGTTAGTGTGAGCCGAGTGTAGAACAATACTTCAATTTGCAAAACTTTCTGATTTAATGTGTGTAGTTTGACTGGGCTGAAGGGCACCAGAGAGTTTGCCTTTGTACTTACAACTTGAAACACTAACATCTCATCCACGTCTGTGTGTGAGACAGAGACAAAGCATGTTCTGCCTTTCTGTCTTTGAGGCAAAGCAACAACCTCCACATGGCCTCAGCTTTGCCGCTCTTGAGCCAGATGCATAATGTGTGATAAGACATGGAGTCTCTTTGTAAAGCCCGATTTCAATATAGTTATGTTTCCCTGTTCTCTGTGCTCCTAGAGAGAACGTATGGTACTTAATTATCATAGATAGAACTATGCCTTTAACAAGTACATTTAGAAAATTAAACAGAAATTACTTTGGTAAGAAATTCCTTGTTTAACATTCCTAATGTGAAAGTCACAGAGAAATTACCCACTTGGGAGAAAAGTCATAGGAACAAAATTTCTTGGCAGATGTGTCCTGATGTTTTATTTCCTGTGGATTCGGTGAGTCACGGAGGTTAATGGAGTACATTTGGGTTGTAGAGTGACACATCTGGGGACTATAAGAAAGCCCTGCTGCTGCTCTGTGGAGGAGAGGACGACTGACGCGTTGCCGGGGAGAGATCCCTGCCCTGTGCCGGCCCCTGCCACTGCCACCTTCCCCAGCACATGCGGCTGCCGCACTTTGTATGCCAGTGCCCGACACCTTGCCTTATTCACTCTAGCACGCTGCTCGCCAAACACAGAGAAGAAAATAGTGGTGCTTCTTTTTAATCTTCCAGTGAAACGCTGCTGTCTCTGACTGTTGTAGCACTGAAGTGCACTTACATTACTAAGTCTAGTGTCTGCATCGTTCATGGTTTCCTTTAAGAGGGCAGATTGCTTTTAGCCTTTTTTTTTTAACGCTTCTTGTATATTAAACTCATAACCATATTACCTTAATCGGAACCTTAGCCTTGAAATTGTGAACTCCTGGAAATGTTATTAATCATATTTACTACTCAGTGAAGCCTACAAAACTATGGTGATTATATTCAAAGATTAATGACAAATAAACATTTCGTTCCCTCTGAATTATGTGTGCATGTGTTTAGAAAGTCTGTGTATTGAACAATGATGATCTTTTTCTTTAAGCCAGTTGGCAGTGGTGTTCGCTGAGAACTGAATTTATAGTTGGTCTTTTGAGCCACAGAAATGCAATATAACAAACTGAGTTTCCAGCCTAGTGTGGAGTGGAGGAGGGCTGCAGGTCTCTGAGGTGCTTGCAGCATGCTTACTTGGGCATCAACTCTGGCAGCACTTGTGGCACTGCTTGCTTAGTAGGAAAGCTTATTTTGAAATGTAATGTAAAATTTCAGAATCTTAGATTTTTCTTTTTTTTTAATTATAAACTCATTTTCCCTTTTTACCACCTGCCACTTTCTTGATATAATATAATGTGTGTTTTTTTTTTCTTTTAGAAAAGAGAAGGGCTTTTTTTGTCTCCTAATATTTGCCATTTCACTTTTCTGCTTTCAAACTACCTCTTCAGGCAACTTGAAATTTTTCCTATTTGTACTTACAGTCTTGTGCATGTTTTTAAAAAGAAGTGATTGCCATCAATAAAATATTTGTGATAAAATAGATACTCCCCATTTGAAAACTTTTAAGTAGTTTTTTTCCCAACCTCCTATGCTACTAGAATAGCAGGGGAACCATAAAAATTGTTTGAATGTACATAAGACGTTGAATTTTTTTTTTTTTTAGCCCATACACGCCATAGGCAATGTTGATGCAGAACCAAGTTCAGTTACTTACACTTTTCATATGAAAGCTGATATGTTTAAGAGTTCTATTTTCTCGTATCTCACAAGCTTTCAATATACACCTTGAATTATTTGTCATGCCTCAAAAAATCAGCTAATGAGCTTTAACATTTGTTACATTTATCCAGTTTTTAACTCTGCCTAGTTCTTTCTGTGAGTTATAAAACCAGTGAACTTTTGCAGAACTAAACCAGCTGATTGTAAATTCATGTGAAAATCAAATTGCAAGCAGAACTAAATGAGAACAGTGAGGGAACATTATTCTTTACACATGTTACACTAGATTATAAAGCCTGAGTAGTTAATTGATGTAGAACTGTTGCATAAACAGATAAAGCAACAAACCTAATTATAGAGACTAATACATTTGAACATTTAGTATGTAATAAAGATAGGTCTTAATTTGCCATGTAGGTATTGAATAAATATTTTTAAGTACCTAAATGACATGAAGACAGTTGGACAGCCATCAAGGAAAAGATAGGATTAGATTCATGCTTCATGTATTATATAAATCTCAAAATGTTCCATGAGAAATGAAGGACAAGGACATGAAAAATCATTCATAGAGTAGACAATATAAGTTATTGTGAAACATTTAGAAAGATGTATAACCTCATTCGTAGTAAGAATAATGCGGAAACAGAACTATGATGTGTGATTTTTCACTTAGCAGAAATCAAGAAGTTCTTGATAATAGCTGTGTGAGACACTGTTTTGTTGGATGGCGCCAGTGTGAATTGCAGTGTCCCCTTTGGAAGGCATTTAGCATTATAGATCATATTTACAAATACATGCAGTACACTCTTTGTTTCCACAGATGTATTTCTAGGGAACTATACAGATACCATATAGGTGAGCTAAAAGAGGTTAATTGTAGCCTTGCTTCTAATAAAACATCAAAACAATGTAAAGGTCTGTCAGTAGGAGGCTGGGTAAAGTAACAATGCACAATTGTGTATAAAACAGCCCCAGAGAATAATGTATTAGCTTTCTGTCACTGTGTCAAATACCTGAGTTGATCAATTTAAAGCAGGAAAGTTTATTTTGTCTCACAGGTTTGAAGGTATCTGTCCATGGTTGACCTGTTGATTTTGGGACTGTGGCAGCACAGTACATCACAACAAGAGTGAGTGCGAGAGGAAGACTGGTCATTTCACGGTGATCAGAAAGCAAAAAAGCAACAGGAAGAAGCCAGGATTCCAATATCCACATAGAAGGTGCACCCTAATAACTCCTTTCCCCTAGACCCCACTTCATAAGGGCTCTACCACCTCCCACTCACGTCATGATCTTGGGGAACATTTCAGATCCAGACTATAGCAAACAAGATAGCTCCATAGGTATTGATTTGGAAAAAATATCAAGGAATTGAGGACTATTGAGGGATATTGTCAAACGGAAACATTGAGATGTGTAACAGTGATCATACTATGGTTAGCATTTGTATTAGCTTTCCTGTCACTGGGACACAATACCCGCTACTTCCACTTTAAAGGAGGAGAGGTTTATATTAGCTTAGAGTTTCAGGGAATTCAGTCCATGGTTGAGTGATTCGAAGGCATGAACTTCATGGCAGAGCAAAGGTTCATGGTGCGTGATAGCCAGGAAGCAGGGCAGGGAAACAGTGTCAGAGAGGAAGAAGCCAGGGACCAGATAGAGACCCAAAAGTCATGCCTCCATGACCCACCCAGACACATCTAGATGTGTGCTTTAGAAATCTGCTAGGCATTTCTTAATTCAGTTAAACTGACATATCAGGATTAATGGTCACCACATTCATGTATAAAAAAAAACACTCATTTAGAATAGCATATCTCTGAGGAATACCTGTGCGACTGGTAATGAAGGCTACAAGTGGGGAAGGAAACTGGGTAGATGAACAGAGAAACCTTACGATTATTGAATTGGGTAGGTATCTGTTAAACACATTTTCCTAAAACAAAATCTTTGATAATGTTTACACTAATGGAAAGAAATATGAATAAAAACACTGGATGTTTCTAAAACATTTTCAACATGAACTTTAGCAGTGTGTGAGAGCCTGGTGATTATCGTTCATTGCAACCTCAACTTGGTTTGTCACTGCTCAATACCGCAAAGCTCAGGACTTGGGGTGAAATCTTGAAATGAGAAAATGGTCAGTCCAGTTTTCAGCTTCTTGCATTTTATTTTATTTTTTAGAGTTAGGTATATTGAGGCTGTATTTACATATAGTAAAATTCATTGTTTTTAGGTGTTCAGTGCTTTGATCCTTGACAAATGCCTACTATTCTACCAACTGTCACTACAATTAAAGCATGAAATACTTGCAAAATGTTTCTTCAAACTCTTCTGTAGTCCTTTTGCTTATTACCAGTCCAGAAAACTACTAGCCTGGTTTCTACAGATCTGCTTTTACAGAATGTCATACAAAAGAAGTCATATGATACAAAGCTTTCAAACCCTGGGTTCTTTCCTATACCATATTACATTTGAGGTAGTAACATCATGTAGCTTGTACCAGGAATTCTTTTCATAGCATTCTGCTAAATGAATATAACACAGTATGTTTGTCTAGTTATCAGTGAATGGATATTGGTTATATCCAGTTTTGGGTGATTATGAATAAACTCATTATTGGCATTCATATATAATTTTATGTGGACATGTTTTTATTTTTCTTGGATAAACAGCCACAGTATTTTTGAGTTACAAGATGGGTCCATATTTTATGAGGAACTACCAGTCTGTCTCCTCAAATGGTGTATGTGTGTACAATTTATAAAAATCAAGTGTGTGTATATATATATATATATTTATAATCTCAATCTCGATGGCATAAGATAATGTAGTAATTCCAGAGGTCAGAGGTTCAAAATTAGTCTCACTTGGGATAAAATAAAGGCATTGGAAGGGCTGCATTCCTTTCTGGAGGGGGTATCTAGGGAGAAAGCTATTTTCTTCTCACCTTTCTTGGCTCTTAGCTTCTTTCTCCAGTTTAAGACTTCACAAAGCTGTCGCTCTGACCTCTGCTTTCTTTCATCATCACCTTTCTTTCTGTACTTTTCTTTTCCGTTGTAAGGACCCTTGTAATCACATTTGACCCACTGAGGTAATTCAGAATAATTTCCCATCTTAAAATCACATCTGCAAAAGCTCGTTTATATATGAGGTCCTATACTCAAAGGTTTCAGTTTTTAAAACATGGGATCTTATTAGGTGAGGCTGGGACTTTTTTTTAAGCCTACCATAGATGATTCCAAGCAATGTAATTCTGTATTATACACACCTTTTCCTCGCTGGTAGGCTAGGAAGAAGACTCTTTTCAAATTTATACATTTTAGATGGAAGTGGAATGTCCAAATAATGTGTCTTTACTTAATTAGTTTTGCTGATGTACATAGGGAAACATTTATTATCTGATTTTGAACTTACATTTAATTTTTGAAATCTCTGGGAAAAAGTTTTGCCTGTGTGTGTGTGTGCACACGCGTGCGCATGCACGCGTACGCATTTGCTCGCACACCATGGCGGCTTGCGCTCTGGACTCTCCCTGCAAGTCTGGACAATCTGTTTCATGCCCAGTGGGTGGTGCTATTGGTATAATTTATTTCCATTACTTTGAAGCTACTATTTACAATAAACTTTAAAAACTTTCTGCTGTCACAGGATATTCCTGTAAAACTTTCCCAACACACAGAGGAAGGTAGATGTAAATGTTAAACCTCTACATAGTTTCTCATTTATCACTTGGTGGTTGCAGTGACCTTTTTTTTTTTTTTTTTTTTTTTACCAATTAAGGCATCCAGTTTTGTTCTGGAAGCCCTGGCTGTGCTACCCCCAGGTCTCCCCTTTGCTCCCAGCCCATTAGAGTGTGGAGCACATTTCTCCCCTTTGTGAAGTCTAGACATTTTCCGTAGATGATGCACTTTTCTTTTTTGTTACCTGACAACAATAAAACCACATGCATAACATGAAGAAAAAAATACCTTTCTGCAGAATCCGTTTGACTGTTTAGGTTTTGATATTTGAAATGAGAGAATATTTACACAACTGAAATTCATTTATCTCTATTGTTATCCTCTCCCACAAAAATGACTCAAACTATACTCTGCGTATTTTTCACAGACAAGTGTTTTCCCAAATTCCTGATTTTTAATAGTGACTCTAAAATCTTATTTAGTCAGACTCAAGACTGGGAATATCTTTTATGTCCTCCATTTCTTTGTCTCGTATGCTAAATTAGTGATCAAGTTTGTAAAATTCTGCTTTCAGTGTGTTTGCCACATCTTCCTCCTCCTTTCCATTCCTACTGTTACACTTTTGCTGGAGCTGACTACTTACTGCATTTGGGCTATATCTTGACTTTTTTTTTTTTAAGAAAAATACTTCCTTATTTTTATCCCAAAGTTTTAAGTACACATGTTTAGAAGTCAAATAGTTTAGAAGTGTCATCAAGAAACAATCCTCTTATTTTCTCACATCCCCGTTCCTAGTCCATAATCCATTTGGGTGGGTGTCAAAAGCTTTTATTGCAGTATTTTCCCCCAGGTATCTGTATACATTTTTTTAAGTTACAGGAAACACTTTGAGCAATTTGTTCATTCATTCCTGTTTTTCTATTGGATTCCTGCTGTGATAGACTTTGATTCAGCTCATTGACTCTGTTCACCTTTTGTTCTTAGTTCTATCTCCTCTCATTAGACTTAATACGGGTGGTTGAAAGATGCAGTGAATGTTTAAATTTTAAAAACTTTATTTATTTTTGTCTTTTTGAGACAGGGTTTCACTATGCAATTCAGCCTGATCTTGAACTCACACTGTAGCCTAAGCTGGCCTTGAACTCACAGTGATCCTAATCTCTCAGCCTCTGAGTGCTGAGATTACAGGTGTATGCCACCATGCCCAATGAAAAAAAGTTATAATGGTAAAAAGCACGCTGCAAAGAACTATAGAATGAGTGTTTAAAGTGAGAGGGAGTGTTTTGAGGTGGATTAATGACAATGTGCCTTTTATTGTAATAAATTTTCACTGTATTTTTATGATTGTTCTTCATTGATGAAATGTTTATAGCAATTTCTGTTAAATAGAAAAAGAATTTGTGATGTGACCTCATCTGCCTTGTTTACTGGATCTGGCGCTGTGTGACTTCTGGTTCCTCCTCAAAGGGAAAACAACCATGAAAGGTAAATGTTTTGAATCTGTTCAGGACATAAAGGGAAAGCAAGGGGAAATGGTTTGAGGGAAATTAATGGCAATACACCTTACTGTAATGTATTTTTAAAAATTTAGCATTAGACCTGGGGATATAGCTCAGTGGTATAAGCACCTGCCTGGCAAGCACGAGGTCATGAATTCGATCCCTGGTACCAAAACAAACAAATAAAAAATTTAGTGTTCATATTTTTTATAACACTTCATATGTAACTTTTCTTAGTTCCTCTCCTAGTTGCTCATGTAACTTTAAACAATATATCAAAAATAAATAATATATCTACACTATTATTTTTTGTTCTGGTAACCGTAGAAGAGTCTCTAGAACCCTCATTTTGAAAAGTTGGGTCCAAGAGACTGACTTGATCTCCCTTCCCCTTTCATCTTGCAACTCATCATCTACTGTAACTTTGCTAATTGTTAGTATTGATTCTATTTACATTTTCTGATCCCACTTCAGTCTTGTGTATCTTGTCAGTATAGTGATTCCATGATTCAGGAATAAAAAATTTAGACCATAAGCTAATACATAACTCAGCTGTGTTCTATGATTTAATTTCCCCTCCTATTCTTGTCCCTTCCCTCTTCCTATCATATGTCCTTTCTGTTTCTTAAGTGTCTGCAATAAGAGACGGGCATGATGGCGCATGCCTTTCATCTCAGCACTTGGGAGGCTGAGGTAGGAGGAGCGTTGTGAGTTCGAGGCTGGCTTGGGCTACACTGCAAGCACAAAGCTGGTCTGAGCTACATAGTGTGACCCTGCCTCAAAAAACTAGGGTCAGGAGTTTGGCTCAGTGGCTTAAG
>RJWM01023945.1:0-31399 GCA_004363535.1 Dasyprocta punctata | reverse complement strand
ATCTTTAAAATGGTTTCTTACATTATCAGATATAGACATGCTAGATTGATCTAATCATATGAGTATTAATTGTTCTTTCTCAATAACGAATACATTCAGCAGTGTTCTTTTTAGTTATCTTACATATACATATATACAGGTTTATATCTTTTCCTCTTCCCTTTTCTCTTTCCACCTATTCCCTTCCCAATTATCTTTGTTGCTATCTTTTAAATAGCTGCTCATGGCATCAGATTTAACATAATGAAACAAAACCAAAGAGAATAAAACCCAACCCAACAAAACAATGAAAATGATACGGTTTCCTGGCAGGGATCACTTCCTGATGAGGCCTGGTTCTCTCCCTCTGCAGTCTGCAAATGGCATTCACTCACAGAGACAGGCTTGGGTGTGGCTGTCCCCACTCTGACAACACCCCGTGCATGGCACTGGTTTCCAGGTGGGGATCACTTCCTCAATCAATCAATCAATTTAAAAAAGTGACTGTCTCTGTAACAACTGCAATGGGTGAGAAATTATTTATGACAAAACACTAAGTCAGCTGTGTTTAGTTGCCTACATTCAAGTTGAGAGGACATGCTAGTTTTTCCCCATGCACATTTGTAGCACTCTGAATTCTAGGATTCCCACTTCTTGGGTGGGGCAGAATCAGAGAAAAGGTGAGATGGGGATGCTGGTGTGGACGCCCGGTGGACTTGGGCCCTGCTGCCTGTGCATCCATGCCATCCTGTGGAGAGACTTTTAATGAACTGCTTTAGCTGGGGGACCTGGAAATTTTTTTTGTTTCCACCCGGGTCTGAGCCCAAAAGGCTCTTCACCAGCTGACAACCGTCCCAGGTGAGTGGAGACAGAGGTCCCAGGTGATCGTTTATGTGCAGAAGTTTGGGCTCCAGCTCAACAGATGAGGTCAGGACAGGTCTGTCCTCTCATAACAGGAGAAACAGATTGCTGCAGAGCCTTTGGGCATCTAGATGAAGATCAGATGGGAGCCCGAAGCCTCCCCGCAGGGGAGGAAAGCAGCCTTCAGCCCATAGGTTTTCTTTTTTATTCCTTTTACCTCAAGGAACATAATTCAATAAGTCTAATTCAAATGTGTCAAAAAAGAGGTTAATTATTTGCTTTTGTTTGTTTGCTGCTTTGGGTCTTGGTTTGTAGTTCAGGCTGGCTTTAAAGTTGGCATGCAGCACAGGCTGGTCTCCAACTGGTGATACTCCTGCTTCAGCCTCTTGTTTTGTTTTTAAATAGCAAAAAGTAGTAAAATATGAGCTGGAGAGCAAAATTAACCTTTCCTCCCTACCTCCCTGCTTCCCTCCCTCCCTTTCTTCTGTCTCCCCTCACCATGGTAGGCTAGGTGCTGCTGTAGAGGCCGTGTCCCAAGACTGAATATGCCCACAAGGCTCCTGCCTCTGGAGTTTCACTCCCATTTCTGGACGTCTCACCAGAGATTCCCCCCTACCCCCAATCCAGGGATGGAGAAACAGTGGGGAAACGAGTGGTCGCCACCCAGGAAGGCCCTGCAGGTGCCTCTCATGGGTCAGAACTCACGCACCATGGCTCAGAAAAACTCAAGGCTGAAGATAGCAGCTCAAGGGATGCTGGCACAGAACTACAGGGTGGCAGTTGTCCCCCACTACAAGCCTATGGATTCTGAATGCCCAGAAGTGACAGGAAGCACCTGGAGCACCCGTGTCTGTGGATGGTTCCCAGGCCATGGCGAAGGACTTGGTCAAATCTCATAGAAGAAACCCATCTGGGTGGGCCTGGAGTGGAGAAAATGAGGACAGACCTAGAAGTACCTGGCCCGTAGGCACCTGTTCCCTAGGGTTTGGTTGGTAAATGTCCCCCACAAAGTCTGTGCATTTAAGGCTTGGTGCTCAGGGGGGTGGTCTTGGAAGGGAGCTGGAGCTTTGAGAGGCAGGAGTCAGGAGTCAGTGAGATTTTTCTTGGCAGGGTGCAATGCTGAGATAGTGTAGTGATACTACCAAGTGCCCACCACTGAGCTATATCGCTTTTACTTTTGACTTAGAGACAGGGTCTCATCAAGTCACCCACAATGGCCCTGAACTTGTGATCCTCCTGCTTCAGTTGTAGAAGTGTAGTAGCCAGGTTACAGGTATGCACCACGGTACCTGGCCCTAGAGGGAGGTCTTTGGGTCATTGCCAGTGTGCTCCTGAAGAGGGTGTGGGACTCTGGCCCTTTCTCCTTTCTTGTTTTTGCTTTCTGGCCATAAGATAAGTGATTTTCTCTGCCATGTTCTCCTGCACTTATGTGTTCACCACAGGCCCACAGCAAAGATGGAAGAAACCAATTATGGACTAGAACTTCCAAAAGCAGGGCCTAAATAGGCCATTTTTCTTTATAAGTTAATGACCACAGGCATTTTGTTACAGTGCAGAGAGCTGGTTACTATGCAGCTAAATCATTCCCCAGAGTAGGGGGTAGTCAAACCCTAAGAGAATTTCAGCAGCTTTTCTTGGAGGTGGGTGGAGGTGGCAGGGACACAGATGACACCTAGGTGATGAAAGGAGCTGGTCAGGTCTGGGAATCTCTCATTTACCCTCAGTTTCTCCTTTCTCAGCCCACTTGACTTTGCCCTGACTTTTAAAATAACCTCTGTCCTCAAAGCCTAAAAAGAATTCCCTATCCCCCAATGACAGGAAAAGCAAGACAAAGTTATCAGCTTCATGAGTATTCTGGGAAATAGGAGTTCATGTAGCAATAAGGCACATTGGAAGTCTTTGAAATAGGGGAGGATGGGGTAGAATTGTTTCCAAAGAAATACAGTTTTAGTGCAGCATTTTGAGTATGTAAGACCAAATCAATGATTCAGATTTCAGATTAAAAAGCAACATTTTAACAGATATTGGTATCTGGTATTTAAAAAATAACAGGAGTTGCTGGAACACTCAGGTGGGTTTTATGATTGCCAAGATCCTGTAAGAGGACACATCCATCAGGAGTGGATACACTAAGCTCCTGCAGCCTGATGCCTAGAAACCCCTCACTCTCCAATGAAGTCTCCTTGCTTTTCTTTTCTGCCTAACATAGTAGCCCTCTGACAATGATCTGGTGACCTTTCTTGGTCTGCCTGCAGGGGACCAAGATTGTTGCCCATGTGACAAAATGAATAGGTTGACACTCTAAGAATGTTGACTCCCAGAGCCAAAGCTCACATACTACTTGGCACATTGACTTGTGAGGGGATATGGATCTACCCTGAGTTTACTAAAGTCTTAGATTCCCTTCCAAAGACCTGAGAGAGGCCCTGGAAATGTATCCATGTGGTCATATTCTTTGAAAAATTTGCAAAATTAGGATACTTTAAGCAAAGTGCTTCTTCTCTGCCATGCTTTCTCTGCTAGCCAGTGATGCTGGAGTAGCTGTGGGAGTTTTGGGGATTTCCTCTTAACTTCAGCTAAGGGAAAGCTGAGATGGAGATCTGGGCAGTTTCAGTGTATGTGTTGGATAGCTTTCTGCTACTGTGACAAAACACCTGAGATAATAAACTTAAAACAAAGAAAGGTTTATTTTGACTCATGGTTTTAGAAGTTTTAGTCTATTGACACTTGGCCCTGTTGTTTTGGGCCTGTGGTGGCATAGGACATTATGGTGGCAGAAGAATGTGGCAGATGAAACCTGTTCATCTTATGGCAGATGGGAAACCAAAAGAGAGATGCAGGAGTAGGACCCCCAATATCCTCTTCAAGGACACCCGCTGCCAATGACCTCACTTCCTCCCACTAGGCCCCATATTTTAAAGGTCCACCACCTGTCTATAGTGCCACAGGTTGCAACCCAGCCTGTAACACATGGGCCTTTGGGAGGAATGTATAAGATTCAAGCTTTGCAGTTTAGGTTGATATTTATGTGGTTTGCAGTCATTCCTGTTCCCAGTTAGGTCACTGTTAGCTCCTTGCACCAGCATGGTGACAAAGTTGCAAGGCTGGTGGTCAGATCTCAGTGTGAAAGCATGTGGGTCATGGAGGAAAAACCAGATCTCAGATGTCCAGAGCCAGAAACTGGTCAGTGGCTGTGGTGTCCAGTTATCAGCTGTGCACTGTGAGCAGGGGATGTACCAGATATTTTGCTACTCAGAGTATATCTGAGGATAAAGCATTGGATTTGGCCTTGCTACCCATGAATCCCATATCTGTGGATTCAACCTGATAAACAGACCTATGATGCTTGTTTCTTTACTGAACACACTCAGGCCTTTTTTTTTTTTGTCATTGTTTCCTAAATAATATGTTACAAACTACTTACATAGCATTTACATTATACTGTGTGTTATAAGTCATCCAGAGATGATTTAAAGTAACGGGAGGATGTGCACAGGTTGTTTGCAAAGACTACACCACTTTGTACAAGGGACTTGACATCTGAGGATTGTGGTATTCACAGTTTATCCAAAGGAAATTTGAAGCTGGACATGTTGGGGCATGCCTGTAATCCCAGCACTTCAGAGGCCGAGACAGGAAGATTGAAAGTTTGAGGTCAGCCAAGGATACATAGTGAGGCTCTGTCTCAAAAAATAAAAACAAAAACTCAATAAAAACAATAGCCTAAGGATATTTGGTAGAGGTCTACCAACGGTGACAACAATCCTGAATAATACACACAACTTCACCAATCATGATTTGTGTAGCTGAAATTAAAGCTTTTAAACTATCAACAAGAAGAAAGCAATTTTATTTTTTAATTCTTTCTATAGGCAACAATATCACAAAATCATTGTCATAAAGAGAAGGCTATCAGATTATGCAAGTAAAGAATGGAAGAAAAACTTTTAAACAAACAAAAAATGATCATTTCTATGGACTTTGCAGCCTTATGGTACTTGCTGATGTTTAAAGGTTTGTAATTAGTTATGATTCCTTTTCTCCTTGTAAATAACTATTTGAGTTTGAACTGAATTTTGTATTTATGGTTTTGTGTTCTGTTTTGAATGTGAATGCACGGAACTTGGGCAGACCCTGCTTGCGAGCTTCCTTGGCAGTACTCTTAGGCAGAGCCCCCGCTATGCCAACTATGACCACCTCGAAGTCACCCTCACGGGTTACACTAGACCCTGTGAAAGGCTGAGTCCTGCAGGGTGGCATCTGTGTTTGTAGAAGCTCCTTTAGGAACAATTAACTGTTGAAGGGCACAGAAATACCCCTTCCTGGAATGGTCCCCAAAGTCCCACATTAAACGTTATTTCAGGGGTAGAGGGCAGGAAATTGAACCCAGAAGCATAAAGCATCACACCGCCATTCAGCTGTGCTCTTAATAGAGAAGGGAGTGCTTCACAAATATACAGGAGAAGGATCCTGTGGGGTCTGATGACAGCCTTCAGGGCAGGCTGTTGAGTGCATTTATCCGGGTTTTTGCTGTCCAGGGAAGCTGCTCAGTGACCCCCTTGGTCTCCAAACACCTGCTCGATCTGAGAATTGAATGGATTCTCCTTTCCCAGGACCTGGGGCCACTGGAGCTGCATTTTCTTCCAGAAAAGTTCTGCCGACAGCAACAAAGCCACCTGCAAGACAGTCCAAGGGGCAAGGAAGAGGGAGATTACTAAGAGTGAAGACTTGTCTAGCAATGCTTTCTCCAATGGGCCAACCCTAGCATTGTCACTTCGATCCCTGTCTCATTTTCTCTCTGCATGATTCCATTCCCTTGACATTGGTGGGGGAGACTGTTGCTCTGTCCTAATCAATAGAAGTGGTGGGGGACAGAGGACGGATGTCACTTCAGTGATTCTGCCACATGATGGGGGAACTTGGCCTCACCAGTGGGCTTGCTCTGGAGACTTCTTGCAGGGCTGATGGGAAGACCCATGTTGTTGTGCTGAAGGTGACATCCAGCAACAAGCTGGGACCTTGTTCCTACAGCCTTAAGGGGAATGAATATGTCAACCACTCAAGTGAATCTGAACTCAGTTCTCACCCAGCTGAGTCTCCGGATGAGGATATAGCCTGGATAAACCACCTTGAGTTTGGTTTTGTGAGATTTAATTAAGCTCTGACCCCACAGAAATTGCAAAAGAATCAGTGTGCATTATTTTCAGTTGCTAAATTTGCAATAAATTGTTGCTTGGTGATAAATAACACATACACTTTCTTAGGAATCCTCTTCTACTTTATCTATGATCAGCTGCTCCTGGCTGCAGCTAAAGGCTTTGGAGAGACTGTGATGAACTCTTCCGTTGAGGAACTTGCAGACCTGTGCAACGAGGTCACCAAACCCCAGGGAGGGCTGTGATGACGGGAAGCAGTGCCAACTCTGTTGGGTGTAAGGTGGCAGGTAGAGATGATGCTGAGCTGAACTTTCAAGGAAGAGGTGGGGGATGAGGTAAGACAGGGTGGTCCCTGGTGGGGGTGGTGCCATCCATGATGTCTGCTGGAGCCGGTCTTGGTTGTCTGATGCTCTGGTCCTCAACACACTGTGCTGCGGAGGCTCCTCCTCTGCAGACAACAACCTCATTTAGCAAAGGCCAAGCCTGGCCTTTGGGGCCCCAGTGTCTACATTTCAGCAGTGGTTTTTAGTACTGAACCATATGAGAAATGAGATTGCTGAAAGCCTCAGAGGGGGATATATTGTTCGGGACGGGTGTCCCTGACTTTGTGGCAAAGCACAAGGATCCCGTACCACTGGGCACCTCACAGAGCCCCATTCTGGTTGGTGGTGCTGTCTGATGTCAGTGGCCCTCGCGTACTCTCTGATTCCAGCTCTCTCATTTGCACAATGTATGGGGCTGGATGCAGTGATTCCCAGGTCTTGCTGGGTCTACACCGGGTGTAATATTGTAGTAGTTGTTAGAAAACAATGAGAACTGATTAGTTCCCTGAATGAAAATATTCCCCAGTGTTTTGACATGCTCCTAAGCTTTCTGTGGCTCTGAAATTCCATCGAACCAAGCATGTGATCCTGGCCTCATTCACACAGTGTCTAACACCCCCATCCCTGCCCACATCACACACACACGTGCACACACCCATACACACGCACGCACTTCTTTGTACAGTACTTCAGAGCAGGAGCAAGTCCACACCTGCCTATCACACTGGCCGCTTTCCCTGGTTCATCTGCCACATGGAGCCATCAGTGTCCTCGCAGACAAGAGTCCTGGTCTTGGGACTGTTTTTCCTGACATTTCTCAACAAAAGAGGCTGCCACTGGGTCTGTGGAAAATTACTAGCTCTTTTTTCTTTGCATTCAGGTCGATAAACCTAAGCCATCTTCCTAGTAATTACGCAGTTCCCAAGGCATCTGTGGGCATTTATTTCCCTATCTATGGTAATGAGGAGAGAGGGGTGAGGGTCAGGAGAGGCAAAGAAAATCAATGAGCGCATGGTAACTGCTTTGAAAGCAATTAGTTGGCTGTCACTCTAACTCAGATGAAAATATTTATGGGCGGGCACTGATAAAATACTGGTTTAATATGAGAGAGGCAAGGTTGTCACTAGACTAACAACATAGGATCCAGTGATTCACTACACTCCTTCATTCATTCAATCATTCATTTGTTCAACTTGTATTTCCTAGGCACCTACTGGGGGACTCCTCATATGACCTGTCTCTTGTCCGCACTTCTGTGGGACCCCACACGGGGAGAGGCACAGCTCTGCTTTACACCCCAGTATTTCTTGAACACAGATTTCTTTGTGCTTCTTTATTCATAGCTTAACACATGAAAGCAGTACCTGGTCATTTTAGGAACATTGAAGCAGAAAATTAAGCAAAGGGAGGTGAACAGATTTAGAATTATCTGTAATTAGAATAGAGGCAACCTTTTCTAACACTGGGTGTAGATTTTCTAGACACACAGGCACACACACCGCAAACACACAAAGTGGATCCTCTGTGAATATCATTTTATAGCCTGCTCTTTTTGAGTCACTAGGCACCAGTGATATTAACTCTTTCTTGTCAACAATTCCATGAGTGTTGGAAGAGGTGCACAGTAGTCTAATCACCCCACAACCTGGACTCCACTTTTTTATTCTAGTCTCTATTTCCAACACATCTCTCTGTTGATCTGTGTTACTGTGGAGGTAGATCTCTATTGTTTTAACTAAATTTTCTCACAGTTGAAAATGTTGGCTGCACATTTGTCCAGAGGCATTTATCCCAAGGACAGGGACAGGGCACTCAACTTTGCAGTGCAGAAGGGCTCCGGGCTGCCTGGTTCGCCGCCCTTGCTTACCTTCCTGGATGCAGGTATGGGAGGAGGGGGAGTCCTGCAGAACACTGGGGGTGTGCCCTGGTGACTTGGGGCCCTTCCATGCTTCTTTCTTGATAGTTAAAAGATCTTCTTGTGCAGTGTCATGTAAACATTTCACCATGCAGTGAAGCCGGAGCGATTTCTGAGTTCACCCTGTCAGCTTCTTGTCATAGATTGTGCTGGCCACCTTCCTCTTGGCCTGTGGCCTCTGTTGGGAATCTGAGATGGACGGAGTCACCCTGACTCCAGGATGCACTGGAGTTGGTTTCTTGAATGAAAACTGTGTGACAAGAACTTGCCTTCCTGTCTTTTCAGCCTGGTTCCTTAGATTGTCTTATTTTTTAAAAAAATATAATTAGTTTGAAAGTTCTGTAAGTTGTTTTTCTTTTTCTTTTCCTTCCAGAGCAAACTTTTCGGTGTCTGCTTTTTCTTTTCACTGGGATTATGATGAAATCACCATCATCATTCAGACTCCAACATCCATACCACAATCCCATTCTTCTTCTAACCTGTCAAAGCTTTATCCATTTGGTGCTAAGGACAAGCCCGTAGGGTGGGGTTGGCAGGGTGCTTCTGCCTCACTGAGCACATTTACTGCAGGGCTCCTCTGCCAACCTACTGTGTAGACTCTGAAGGAGAGGCTAGCTCCCGGCGCCACCCAACAATTCTGATGTGTGCTATAGTTTGAGCACCACCAGTTCCAAGCTGGGGACCACATCTGAGCTTTAAGGGGGCAGAATTGGTGGCTTTTATTGAATTTAATGTGCTATCTCAGCAGATGGGCTTATTTTGACCAGGGAGATTTGAGAAAAACAGGAAGAATTAAGGGTTCTGCCAACCCCAACTACCTCTCCCTGGGGTTTAGATAGAGTCGTCAGACAATAAAGACATGGGCTCTGTACTATTGCAGGACCTTGGCTGGGCACACAGAGGCCAAATGGCTGCCACTTCTAGGTGGTGTGGTCCTTCCTCTAGGTAAGGCCACACTGGACAGGACATGTGCCTCAGTGGGCCGTCCTCCCCAAACCTGTGTGCTGCTGGCCAGAAGCCTTCCGGATTCCAAAGCCATGGGCCACCGTGAGCATCTTGCTCCTCCTTGAAATTCCCATAGAAAGGGCGCCAAAGCAGGATAATGTAACAGTCTGTTGCTTTATTAATTTTTTGTGGTCTTTTCCAGTTTTCATTTGTAGTCTTTGACCTCCTCAGGATGGGAAGGGGGTGGAGGCTAGAGAGGTGGTCAGGTTTCTTGGTCAGGTCCTTGTCAACAGCTACCATATAGCTTTCAGTATTTATCCTCCCTTGGGATGATACTGTTCACATTAAGCCACGCTTCTTGGCCTAACCACATTGCTACCCATGAGGAGTACTCTTCTGAGTGGGGCCCCAGTTCTCCAACCAAATGCCCCCATGCCAGGTCCACCCCACAAATTCAAGAGATACCAGGCCTCTTTGGGACCGAAGCCCCTTTTCGTGCTGGCCACCAGCCAGACCAGAGTGGGTTTGCATGCATCCTGTTTCTATGAACTCCGCACAGGCTCTAAACTGTAGACATAAAATCAGGAATTCAGGTGTAACTTCTAACTCCCTCTCCTCCCCCCACCCCGATTTTCACTGCAATTTGATTGGGTTTTCTGTCTTTTCTGTAGATACATTGCCTCAAATCCTCTCTAGAGAAAAACAGGATAAAAGCAAACATACACAAAAGTGTGAAAAAATAACGACACAGGTGGCCACCCGTAGCCTCCATGACACGCTCACCTCGTTAGGGTGGAATCCATCCACTGGCTCGATGAGCTGCCAGGGCTGCCCGCCTCGTCTCTGCCACTCTTCTGTGACTGCAGGACACACAGAAAGGGGAGGTGTTACATACACATGTGCCCAGCCATAGCCCATCCCCAGGCTAGGACCATGGGAGGTGTCACTGGCATTGCCCTTGACCCCCCAGACTATTAGAAACAGCCGTGGCCACCTCGGAACTGTTGTCTAGGGCTAAGATCTTTACTGACCAAAATCACCTACCCTTGGTGAGATGCATTTTCATTTTGTTTTGTTCTGTTTTTTGTTTGCTTGTTTTGAGACAAGGTTTCACTATGTAGTTCAAGCTGGCCTCGAACTCGTGGTGCTCCTGCCTCAGCCTCTCAAGTGCTGAAATTACTGGTGTGCACCCCTACAGTTGTCTCTATTTTCCTTTTCTAACTCAGGAGTAGAATGCATGAGTGTGCTGGGTGAATGTGGTTTATGTAGTAGGAAGAGGAGAGGAAAATTGGAACTATAATGGTGATTTCAGTTCCTCTCGTTTCTCTGGGGCCTGATAGCACAGTGTTGCATGGAGGTTAAATCTTAGAATTTTGTTAACATCTCTCCTGGACTGCTGCAAGCAGACACTGCCCATCTGTGTCAGATGATCACCTTGAGCCATGGGGCAGCAGGTCATGATACAGTTGCATAAAATCATCTCAACATTGCATTTAGAGAGAGCATGGCTGCAGGGGATACATTATGAACCCTAATGGGACACAAAGCAATAAAACTGCCCTTTGACAGGGACAGCACATGCTAGTCACACCAATGCAGTGGACTCCATGGTGCAGCATCAATGCCAGTGAGGACTCCCCAGGGAGATGTCACAGCCAGGTGGCCCTCAGGAATATCTGTTCATTGCCTGGCTCCTGTCCTGCTGTTCTGATGTTCAGTGAGCACAGTAAGCACAACTGGGGGACTTTCATCCCTTTCCATGCCCCAAAATACATAAGGGCAGAGGCTGGTGCCATCCTCTCCTCCCCACTTGTCCAGGGAGGATGGAGAAGCTATGGGGACTTCAATTGTGCAAGGGAAGCTTGACTTTTGTGAGTGAGAATGGGACCAAAAGATGGAGGGAGAGGAAAGGGAAGTAAAGGGAACTAAGATGTGTCATGCATGTGTGCCAACCCCCCGTGAAGAGTGTAATCATTATGTAATCCAAAACATGTACTAATAAAAAACAAAAACTGAAGAAAAGTAAAGGACCCCAGGGAGCTAGTCTTGCTCTTTCTGCCACACAGGAACACACGACACTGGCCATTTGCCTCTTTGAAAAGGACCCTGACCACAGTCAAGCACGCGGGCATTCTGATCCTAGACTTCCAACCTCCAGATTGGTAAGAAATCAAACTCTGTTGTTTAGAAGCCACTCAGCTTATAGTGCTTAATTGTAGGAGACATAGAGCTGCCTAACGTAGATGTAGAGAAATTCTCAAGCAATGCTGATTAGACCAGGCGAGTGGGTAGGGAGCCCCTTCTGGACCTCAGACAGAGCCCGCTGAGAGGGGGCAGAGTTGGATGGAAAAGGCACAAGGCGAGGCCACCTATACTTGTGATACACACAAAGCTGCAACCTACCCGGACCCCCCGGCATCCTCTGGTCCTGCGGGGGGAGGAAGACTTACACAGACTTTGTGACTTTCTGTGTTTTAGAGAAGGCTGAAGGATAAGTTCACTCAGTACCTGTGGCTTCTATGATCAAGAGAAATCCAGAAAAAGATTAGGGCAGCCAGGAGATGGTGAAACCCAAGAGGATAAAGTAGATTTGAGCCTGTTAAGGAAATGAAAAGAAGCCAGGATTGTGTGCCGTGGAGGACTGTTTACCAGCAGCTCTGTGTTAGAAAGGCCAGATTTGTTCTACGTGAGTTTCCTTGCATGTGGTTCAGTTTTGGTACCTGAGCTTGAAGCTATTCTAGGCTATTTTTATTTTGATATGAATTATATGTGCTACCAACTGCAAAGTGAAAACTCAGCTCTTAGAGATGTTGACGGAGATCCTCATGGGGTAAACAGACAAAATTTTGTGTTTCCTTGTAATCAGGATTAGTGAGTCCTTTCCAAATGGGAAGGGATGGTCATTCCTCCCTAACTCCCTTTGGAGGCTTGGACAATCCCATGATGGTGGGAGGAGGGGTTATAAAAAGAAGGCACAAGTACAGAAGCATAAAGAAAAGGCAGCGTGGTGGCGCACGCCTTTAATCCCAGCACTCGGGAGGCTGAGGTAGGAGGAGCGTTGTGAGTTTGAGGCCAGCTTGGGCTACAACGCGAGCGCAAGGCCGGCCTGAGCTACATAGTGCGACCCTGCCTCAAAAAACCAGGGCCGAGAGTTTGGCTCAGTGGCTTAAGCGCCTGTCTGGCAGGTATGAAGTTGTGAGGTCAATCCCCAGTGCCACAAAAAAAAAAAAAAAAAAAAAGAGGCAGGGAATGTACACTTGCCAGTTATTATTATTGTTACTGCTATTATTTTTGAAGTATTGAGAATCAAACCCAGGACCTTTGCATGGAGCTACATCCTCAACCTTTTATGGTTTTTATTTTTTTAATTTATTTTTATAATTATTTATCTATGTATCTATCCATCTATTTATTTATTTATTTTGTGGTACCAAGGCTCAAACTCACAACTTTGTGCTTGCCCGGCAGGTGCTTCAGCCACTGAGCCAAACTCCTGGCCCCATTTTTTTCAAGACAGGCTTGCACTATTATTTTAAAACTTTTTAAAATGTTTTTTATTTTTGAGACAGTGTCTTACTAAATCATTAAGTTGCCAGGGCAGGATTCAAACATTTGATCCTCCTGCCTCAGCCTCCCAGAGTGCTGCAATTTATAGGCATGCACCATGATATTGGCTTATCTGCCAAATTGTGCCTTGGAACAGGGTTATAGACTAGGATGGAGGGCCAGTGGGGGAAGGCTACTTCTTAATATCACCAGACTCTGGCAATTAAAAATAGTTTTCGTGCCAGGAAACTTGTTCCTTCCCCCAAGTCCCATCCCTCTCCTATATTAGCAGAACAAGAGAGTACAGCCTGCAGAAGAACTGTCTTCCTACATAAATATACAATAAGTATTAAAAGAAAAAGCCATAAAGTTACCAAGTCTACAATCAGTCTACTCACAGTGCAAAACATCATTTTCTCACATGATTGCTGTGTCTTGAGGGCCCTGGTCACTGTACAGAAGCAGACATTAGGATTGTGAAATGCAGAAGTGGCCTCAGTCACTCCCAGAAAATGGTATAAGGGTTTATCTGTACCTTCACTCTTAATAGACAGAGTGACCATTTCAAAAAGAAATCTGAGGATGAAGCTCAATTTTCAGGCAAAATGCGCCAGCAGATGGTAACCTTTCGGTCCCCTGGTGAATTGAAAGTGGCAAGTGTAATCGAGGGTACGAGGTAAGCTGATCACTTTCTTTCGTACCTGGGACTCTCATTTCAAACTGCATGGAATTTCTGTTTGCTCTTCAGAAGACCTGAATTAAACTTCTGCAACAATCGCAGACCATCTGTTGGGATTTGGGGCGTAATGTATTTTTGTGATGTGTAAGGTCAGAAAATTCTCCTAATCACCAGCGTTTCCAAGATGCAATGGAGATGGCGGAGGGAGAGTCACTAGGCATTTGGTAGCTCTTTGGCGCATAGCAGCACTAGCAGGGGTTTTAAAGAGAAATGGGCAGTGTGGTCGGCAGCATGAAGTCAACCGTGGTCTTTGCTAACGGCAACCTGGGGAGGGTGGAGTGAGGACCAGGTTTATCCCAGTCAAGTTGTCTGGGTGACTGAAGGCAGTTGGAGGGATATTTAAACTGTCAGGATAAAAATGCCCTTGGCAGCCAAAAGGGCATTTTTTTCTCCACTGCCTGGGAGGAACAGTGTAGACAAAGGAAAAAGAATATCACCTGCTCGAGCTGGCAATTCCTGAAGGGAGGAGAAACTGGCTGGAGAATGTGTCAGCAAAAGACAGAAAGCTTCTATGGAGAAGAGCCATCATCTTTCAATGCCAGCCTGAAGGTGTCAGGGTGGAGAATAAACAGGTCTTGCCTGCCCTCAAAGGACAGAGACTCTTCACCAAAATGTGCTCTGTCAGAAGGTGGTGAGACAGTTAATTTTAGTGTCTGGAAAGAGGAGGGGTCTGGGACTCACTGGCCTGCTCAAACAGAGTGCCAAGATGAGAAGGGAGAATTCCAAGTGGCAGGTAAGGATGCTGAGTTCCTAAGTCACTGGGGTTTTTATTTCTGATCAAAGGAGAATGCAGTGACAATGAGCCGCATTTCCCCAGTATCTTTCTTGAAGGAACTCAAGTCATCCTCGCATGAATGGCGATGAAGAGAGGTGGGCGGAATGGCGGAAGGGAAGAAGCCTTCATGATCGGCAGAAAGCCAGGGTTGCCTTCCATACATCCATGGGGACAGAGTGGGAAGCAGCTCACGGCCACGGAGTTCTTATTCCCTTGCAAGCTTTGTCTCACTCACTCCTTTCATAGGTCCTGAGGCTCAGTTCCTGCTACCTTACATCAAAAGACACAAACACTGGCGGTTATTAGCTTGCTCCTGGGTTCACAGCTCCTCTGTGTCTGCACTGGAGGAGAACGCTAGGCTGCTGCTATCTCAGTGCATTCCAGAGGCAAGCAGTAGGTTTCCAGGAAGATGCATGTGCAGGCCTGGGAGGTCACCCACAGAGATGCACCCAGCAGCAGAGGACCCTCCTCCAACCTGGGACAATGCAAAACTTTTAAGGTAAGTCAATGACATTACCACAGTTCGCAAAAACTAGATAAAAGTTCTAGCTCTTCTCAAAGTAGACATGGCTGCGCCTAGCCATCAGATGTAGGCCAATGTATCAGACGTTTACTAGGCAGGGCCCAGGGCACTGCCCTTCTGTCTTCATCTCCCTTTCACTGTGTCCACGTGTCATTCCTAGCGGATGCCCTCTGACTTCACACCGAGAGGACCAAGAAGATCCTAGACCAAAACTGGATCTTCGCACTTAGTTCTCTTCTTCTTTTCTTTTCTTTGCTCTTTCTTTCTTTCTTTCTTTCTTTCTTTCTTTCTTTCTTTCTTTCTTTCTTTCTTTTGTTCTTTCTTTTATAGTAGGTATGGAACACAGGGACTTTGCAATGGGGCACATCTCTAGCCCTTTTAAATTTTATTTTTTAAAAATTTGAAACAGCATCTCACTGAGTTACTTAGTTGCCCAGGCTGGGCTTGAACTTGCAATCCTCCTGCTTCAGGTTACCAGAGTGACAGAATTACAGGTGTGTGCCCCCAAGTCTGGTCACACTGATTCTTAACAAATAAAGCAAATAGACTGTGAACAGGAGGTTCCTTGAACTGTTAATGGAAGTCTACAAGCAGGGGAAGGTGGTGGCCATGCTGACGTAGAAGGTCTGGTTCAGTCTAACCCCGTTTTTTGCTGCTGAATTGCATTTACTGTTGCTGTGAGGACAGGAAAGAGCTGCTTTTCATCTCACCAGCTCACCAGTGGGGTGCTGGCTGGGTTGCATCAAGGCTGAAGCTCTTCTCTCTATACCCTCCATGGAGAAAATTCTCCATGGTTGACATTTATATTCCCAGCATCTACACAGCCCATGGCACATAGAGGACCTAGCAAAAGCTGGTGATTAAGTGAGGAAGTTTTTAATCATGGAGCATTGAAGAGCTCCAGTACTGAACTTTAGTGGGCATAGAGATAACCTATGGATTGTGTTATAATGCAGATTCTGATTAAGTGGATCAGGGGTGGGGCCTGGGATTCTGCATTTTAATCAGCCTAGGTGGTGTCAGGTTTTCTCACCCAGAAGCACATATTGAGAAGGGTGTCAGGCTATGTTTCTCTTTCTGGGCACTGGGTGTGTACTAAGCACAGCATTTATGAGGATGACATGCATTGCATAATCATTATAGAGATTTACTAAGTAGATGTGGATGCCCCACATCCAGTGTGGAAAGGGGAGACCAGAGATTGTCAGAGGGCTGCTGCTTCCCAGAGATCATAAATGACAGGGATGGGTGTCACTCTGGGAAATGAAAAGAGTCCTGAGTGAATGTTAGACATTATCATATTTTTAATCACTTTATCTTTATTCAAGGTTGGTGATGATCAAAGATCACTTGGTGGTGCATTTGTTTACACCAGGATTTCATTAGTCAGCCTTCAGCTTTGCATTTCAATGAGAGGTTATTTATCAAAATGTCTCTCCCCATGAGAAAAATGCACATCACGTAGGCAAGAAATCTTGTTAAGGGAGATGCGTCTTGTTGAAAAGATGTTAGGATTGAAGTACTGGAGTCCGCAATGCATGGCATGTCAGTTAATGTAATATTTGATAATTCATGGTGGCCATCTGCTCCATCCCAGATGCTGGGGCTGGAGGGTGGGGGCGGAGGACAGAGACGATAAACTCCGGATGAGAAATCTTCCATCCTTTGCACACACCGTAAAGCTTTTCATTAGCATTATCTCAGTTGGCAGTCAATCAATGGGGGGCTTTTCTCTGGTAGAAAAGTTGCTTAGCAATGAAAATAAATCTGGATGGACTACAATCAATAAATAATACTTTGCAGAGTCAAGACATAAAAGATAAATCAGTAGCTTCAGTCGCCATGCTGGTTTTTGTGTGGCCACTTGTCAGTTACTGGAGTATTTGCACAGAATGAAGAAAATGAAATCTATTCCTGAATGCTGGGGCATGCATCTTTCACTTCACCTTAGACCAAGTCTTTGGTCCCTGTCTTAGAGATTGTGATCAGGTTCAGGTTCAAGTTCCTCTTGTGTGGGCTCTGGGAATCTGCATTGCCACTGAGTCCCTAGGTCATCCAGTGCCTCACTGTGCAAGGCACTGCCACAGCCCTTATTTCTGTCACATCCAGGTTTATCCGACAGGCAAGCAGGGGACAACTAACCAGCAAGAAGACCTTAGCTCCCCAGGTACCTTCAGCCATCTGATCTTCGAAAAAGGGACAAAAACATGCACTGGAGAAAGATAGTCTCTTTTTCAAATGATGCTGAGAAAAGTGGTTGCCTACATACAGAAGATTGAGTCCAAATGTCTCTATGCACTCAATGAAAATCAAAATAGATGAAAGGCCTAGATACTAAAAATACTGAATCTTCAAGAAGATAAAATAGGTAAATCTTTTGAAGACATAGGCATAGGCAAATATTTTTTAAACAGAGCCCTAACTCCACAAAAAGTATTATCAAGAATCAATAAATGGTGTCATATCAAATTGAAAAGCTTCTGCATAGCAAAGGAAACAACCAGCAGAATGAGGAGACAACATATGGGATGGGAAAAAACTTTGCCAGCTACTCCTTGGACAGAAGACTAATATCTAGACTATAAAAGAACTCAAAAAAAATTAGACCTTCTCCAAAGATAAGACCCACACAAAAAATAGGCAACTAAAATGAACAGATACTTCTCAGAAGCATTACAAATGGCCGATAAATACATGAAAAAAAATTGTTCAGCATCTCTGGCCATAGAGAAACACAAATTAAAACAACACTGAAATTCCTTCTTACCACCAAAAGAATGGCCCTCATCAAGAAATTAAATAATAACAAATGCTGGCGAGGCTGTGGGGGAGAAATAACTTTTCTACTTTGCTGGTCGGAATATAAACTAGTACAACCACTATGGAAATCTGTATGGAGATTGCGCAAAACAGTAAACCTAGAAATTCCATTTGACCAGGATTCCTCTTTGAGGTATCTTCCTGAAAGAGTTATAAACATCATATTACAGTGATACATGCATACTCATGTTAGAGCAGCCTTTTATCTGCACAAACAGATGAATGGATAAAGAAAAGGTGGTGTCTACACACAATGGATACTGTCTCTGCCATAAAGAAGGACCAACTTGAGTCATTTGCAGGAAAATTGGAATACCTTGAGACAATGTTACATGGACTATCAGACACATAAGCTTAAATATCACATGGTTTCTCTTATACAAGAAACCAAAAATATATATAAAGAGCAAAATAAAAGATAGATAATAGAAAACAGGCAATGGATCTTTTGCAAATGAGAACGGTACCAAGAGATGGAGGGAGGGGCCAGGGAAGAGAGAGGAAGAGGAAGTAAAAAGAGTTAAGCTGTGTTATGTACTTGTGGTAACTCCCCCAGTAATGTAATCACCTTGTAAGCACTGCAAATATGTACTTCGAAAACAACGTAGGAGACTCCACTGGCCTGAAGTCTCCTGGCCAAATGCTCTTTCCAACTGGTCCCTGGCTTCAGAGGCCCTAAGATGATGGTGAAGTAGGGAGGTGATCCTGTGTCTCAAGCTCCTCAGACTGTGCTCATGCTTTATCTTTGCTTTTCCCCACTACTGGTGTCAGCACGGGCATGAGAACTCTGCCCAGCATACTGCTTGCTGCCTGGCCCTCTATACTCTGCAAGGCGGCTTCTGTGCCTGTCCCTGCCAATACCTGAGACGAGTGACTTACTTTCTTCAAAGGCAAAATCCAGGTAGAGAAGATCGAAGTTTGTAAACTTCTCGCTGGCTGCAATTTTTTTCAGCGTATTGGAGAGTTGCTGTGCTTTCTGCAGTGGAGGGAAACAGAGAATTCTGTGACACTGTGACTTTGACTTTTATGAGACAATTCAGGCAGAATAAGAAATCCACCTCCCTCTCCCCACTCTCCACCTTCCTCCCTCCAAGCAGTGAACGGAGACCGGTTCCACACATTCCATCCTATGCACGTACAAATGACCAAAGAACGTATGAAAAATGTTAACTTTCATTAGGAATCAAATCAGGGCAAATTTAGGTAATAAGACACTGCTTCTTCCCCATGGAATCGGCAAAGAAGCTGTGACTAGCCTTGCTAATATTGCGTGTTGACAGGAGTAGGTGAGAATGGCGATGGCGATTGTTTTTACCTCTTTAGACAGCAGTTTGGCAGCATGTATTAATCCTTAAACCTGGCCCTAAGCTTTGACCCCATAAGTGCTTATAAGAACTTGCCCTAAGGAGATGGAGATGTACACAGAAGCATCCATCTTTCTATGTGTGATAGTTCATTGCAGTGCTACTTATCATAGCAAAGGACTGAAAACAACGGGTATGTCTAACAGCAAGGGTCGAAATAAATCATGGTGCATTCATCGGCTGTCCCGTAAAAGGGTTGTGTTATTATGATGAGATTTGTCAATGCTGGAATGCATAAAAGAGGATAAGTACATATATTCTTGTACTACAAAGGGAGAAACCAAACGTAGCTGTCCACAGAGAGGATATTAGAAGTATATATCTATGTAATGTTTTGGGTGGATTTTTGTTATTTTTCTGTTCTCTATGTTTTTTAGTTGAATATTTAAAAAATTCAAATAAATGCTTTGCAAACAGATTATTCACTGTCTGCAAAAGAAGTGCAAAGCACTTTGCTTGAACAATGGATTCCCTCTGAGGCATGAGGAGATCCTCACTGATCTTAGGGAGCCCAGTCATACCCAGGGCTGAACCTGCTCAGTTCTGCACCCTGAACTTGCATAAATAGCACAGTGTGTGCGCATGCATATGCATGTGTATATAGGTGTGTGTAAATGTGCGTGCATGCATGGGGGAGATACAGAGACAAATAAGAGTGACAGACACAGAGAGAAGTTGCAGGAGCCAGGGTACCCCAAAATGCTCTAAGCTCCTTGAGCATCCTGGCTTGATTTTGCTATTTACCATCTTGGGGACCACCATGTCACCAGAAAACTGTCGCCCATAAAAGCTGCAGCAGATGAAGGGAGAGCAATCAAAGATGTGACCCAGGAGCTGGGGACAGTCCTACCTCAGAGGTGAGAGTCCGGAGTGTCTTGTTGGAGGACATCCAGCCATGGCAGGGGCTGATCTAAGGGTGGGAAAACACACTATGAACAAAGAAGAACAGCGATGGGTAGCAGGTGTGCATGCATGTGTGTGTGCATCTGTGTGCGTGCATGTGCACACGTGTGATGTGGCCTCAGAGCAAGTCGGCGGGCTCACCTGCAGGCAGTTCAGGAAGGAGAACAACTGCGCATAGGTCACGTCTTTGTTTAGCTGGCCTGGAAAACAGAGAGGTCTGGAATGTCACATGCGCTTAAACATAGTGACATTTAGGACCTTTGGGAGCTGACCTAACTTTCAGAGGACTTGCCCTAACCTGCCACTCAGCATTGCTCTCGATTTCTTTATTTTGGAGACAGGATTTCAGTATGCTGTCCAGGCTGACCTTGAACTCCTGGCCATGAGTAAGCCTCCTGCTTCAGCCTCCCAAGTGCTGGGATTACAGGTGCTGCCACGTCAGGCAGCACTAATTTTAAAGAATACATGCTCTTTACTTCCGCACCCCTAGAAATTCAGACCCTGAGTTGGAGAGGGGTCTTAAGGAATTGCCCATAGAGCTTTTGGCCTGGGCGAGGACAGGATTGGAGTGCTGGCCTCATCTTGACTCCAGGGTAAAGGAATCCGAGTGCCCTGTAGCTTGGGGTGGACTCAGGGGCTTTGAACAAAGCCCTTTGCAGGCAGCAGCTCATTCCTGGCCATGGGATGCAATACTAAGTTCCTGTGGGCCAGGGGGAGCATTTATGCTGGTAGTTGACTGTATCCTTTCCAAGTTTATGAAGTACTCAGGCCTGACCCAGTTATCCTGTGCCAAGGCCCTGGCAAGACATTCAGGGCACCTGGAGCCCTGACCATGGAACGTTGTGCAGCCTGTGAACCTGGAAGTCTCCACACACATGTGGGCACAGAGGGGGAGCACAGATTGCCTCCCTCTTTGATCCTATTTCTTCTCCTCCCACTCTCTTCCCTCCTTCCAGCTTGTCACCTTTAGAGGCAGCTGTCTATAACTCTGTGGCTGACACATGAAACCCAGGCCCCCTGATCTGCAGGCTGAGGGACCGAGGCGGTATCTGTGAACATTTCTCACACACTTGAAAAAAATCAAAGAAGATAATCAAACAGGTCTGAGCGCACAGAGGAAGACGGCAGTGAGGGGACAGGCTCTTATTTTCCACTTAGACCCCAGATCGATTAGACTGGAAGATGGAGTCAATTTGCCCAACATGGAGGAAAAATACATCATCTCTTTGTGTGAGTGAGTGACACTGTGGCCTGGAAAGCTGCAGGCTTTGTGCTGCCATTAAAGTCACAGCGACCTAGCAGATCTCTCTTTTGCATCTTCATAGTGTAGACAGACGTGGCCTGTCCCAGCTCTGATCTGCAGATTGCCTCTTCCCTGCCTCTGTGTCTGCCGGGCCTTTGCCCCAGGACCTGCCGCCATGGTGCATTCCCTCTCCCTGAGGGGTGGTCTGTCTCTCTTTATCCTGCTCAGTGGTTGGCCAGGAGTTACCCTCTGGCATCTTTCTCTCTCCACTCTCTGAGAGGACTGCAGTTTGTTCTGTTCCGTGGAAGAGGGCAATTTAACCACTGGTTGCTCCTTGGGGGTTAAAACCATCACAGCTGTGCTCATCCTGACCCCTCTCACTGTCTCAAGTCTCCTACTGCTGAGGTCCCCGCATGCCTTCCAAGGAGACTATTCTCCAGAACTAATCCAATCCCTCTCCTTTTTCCTTCTATCTCCCTCCCATTCTGGGCACCAGCTCCAGTGGAATCTGCTAGACGAAGGGACAGTGTCAGTGTGAGTCACTGGGTATGCTGAGCAGGTGTGGTGGGTGGTAACTGGGAGGTGTTCCTGGGAGGCTCCGCCTCTCCATGACTTCTGGTTGGGCCCCAGGGAGCCCGGCTGCAGGTGCTGGCAATAGGCTGCTGGCTTCAAGGAAAGTAAGATGTGAATGCCTTTCACACTTCCTTCCTGACCTAATATTGCTAGCTGGTCATTCTTTCTTTCCTTTGTAGCATTCCCGTTATCCCTGTTGCTTTAATGTTCTTTTGCACATGAAAGAGCCCTGCTATACACACTTGTTCTGTTCCTGTGCTGTACATGTAGTGAAGTTGTCTCTCTGTGCCCTGGCAGGAGTAGGATGATGGATTCTCTTTCCAGACCTTCACTCCCTGTCAGTTAGGTGCTGTGACTTTTCATTTTTTCTTTGCTGAAGGCCTGGCAGTGTTCTGTCCCATGAAGGGAAGGGAGGGGACAGAGAATGTGTCACTCACCACAGGCTCCCCCAAACCCTCTACCCCCAAACTCCTCCCTTCCCAAACTTCTCCTTATGTGGTGACTCAGCAAATCCACAGGATGTTACACCACTTTTTTTCCAGGTTCAAACACGGAAATGAACAGACCTGCCTTTTCCCTTCTGTGACCCCAGAATAGGGTCCTGGGCATTGAACTCTAGGCTTTAGTTTCTGGTTAGGATGAGATCTACTCCCCTAAGCGCAGAAACTAGTCCAGCATGGGAATCCCACTCCACAGTGGGCTCCTGTTCCATGGGAATGGAACACAGAGGCTGGGTTTGGGGGCAGCAGCCTAGGAGACAGACTGTGACCCCTCTGCAAGTCACCAGGAGGAGCCCCAAGGGAATGGGGAGGCTGGGCGCACCCATCTCTCCCTCTCAAGTCTTTCTAGAAAGGACCTTGATGCTTTGTCAAGAAATTTATCACTTATTTCCCATGGCAACCAGGCAGCGGGGATAATTTGGGATGTGAATAATTACTTAAAAATTAAACAAATTTAGATGGCCTCCACTTTTTCCCTAATTGGATTTTTTTTTCACAACTAGGGTTATCCTGGACAAATTTGTCCCATCTTTTCCTCATCCTTCTTTTGTGCTGTGAAAGGACCGGGTGCAGGGCACCATCCTGCACATTCTGGGAGGTTAGCAGCTACCCTGGACTCCGCCCTTAGGGGCTTTGCATCCTGGAGTGACCAAGGTAGGGTGGCCATTGTCTCTCTGCGAACCTCCACCTAGAGGACCCTCAGAAGTAGGCGCCGACCTTCTCAACCACCTTTCCTTTTCTCTTATGCTTTTCCAAGTGGCACGGAGCCCTTATGGACTGCTCGTAAATCAGGCAGTTGCCTGGCACCTGGGAAAGGATTTATGGCGCAGGCTCAGCAGGGTGTGGAGAAAGAATGGGATTTGAAATGAGAAAAGAACCCAAAGTCACCAGAAGCCCCTCTAGGTGTGAAGAGGTAAATCAGATCACGTTTTCCTGCTCCCTCCCCCGACCTGCCTTCCTCAGGGATTTTTTAGCCTGAAAAAAATTTAGCAATTTAGCAATTAGGAATTCCTAACTTCATTAGGGAATCTATCAAGGGGATGAAAGTGTTTATACCTGAGACAAAGACATTCTTCGCTTGCACAGTTGAGCTTTGGAGCACACAGGGCGTGGACTGAAGTTCTCCTGTGTGCGGTCCCACAGTGGCTTTCTGGGGCCACTGTCACAAGGGCATGAACAGGAGGAATACGCCTTCCTAGCAAGCTGGGAAAGTATCTGCTTTGGTAACATTAATTGTGATGCATTTTGGTAAGTCCTGTGGACTTCATCCTCTACTGAGGAGTCTGAATGTGGGCCTCTAACATATTCCCCCAGGGAAGACAGCAGCACCCTTTGAAAGCCGGTTGAAAGACACCTGCTCTCTTCAGAGCAGGGTGGTGTTTCCTCAGGGAGGAGTTGGGGAGGTGGGCTTAGCCAGGGAAATATATGGCCAGCTCTGTCAGACTGCTTCCCTGCTTGGTCTTCCTGCTGGGCCACTATCACCCTTTAGAGTAGTTTCCACTGTAATCTAAGCCTAGGCAGGGATTTGGATGGTTTCCAGCACCTGGAACACTGCCTAGCACATAGTAGGCACTTAATAAAGAGCTTTGAAAGGACAGGCCATCTGGAATACAGAAGGCGTGACCCTGTATACCCAGCTTTCACATACAATGAGTTAGCTTCCAACATTTGATCAGCTACCTCACCCCTGAGTCCTAGTATTTCAGTTAATGAAAGCATTGATCTCACAGGGCTGCCCTCCAGGTCGGCAGCCCTTCCTAATGCCAGAAGCTACCATTTTGGCATTGTTTGTACACTAGCTGGAGAATTAGAGCTGCTGCTAGAAAGTCTCTGGGGGAACTTTAAAGCCTTTCAGAGCCAGGGATGTAGACGCGGGGAACTATCTGCCCTTAGGACCGGGTTCAGTAGAATTCTAACTGGCCACCAGGAGGCCTTGTTCACACTGAGGGGTACCCCGCCTGTGACCTAGGCTTTGTGTCTTTTGTACTGTGTGTCTATTAAGGGGTTTCCTGATTTAACCTCCAACCTCTCCATGTGTCCTAATTCTCCATGAGCTCCTGTACCCTTTGTCTCTGGACGGGGCCCTGCCCATGCGCGTTTGGGGAAAGCCCCAGTACCGCACCCGGGCACTCTTCTCTCTGTGCCTCTGACCCGCATTCTGTGATGTGCCTTGGCCATATTCCTAGAAGGGCTCCGAGTACGCTGAACCATACACGCACAGACATTTCTAAAGTATCTGCAAACGGATACCGAGAGGATGATATTTGTCATGCAAGTTATCCCAGAGAAAAGTTCCATTCGGCAAGCCGTATAAAACCACGTAGCTGTCCTTGGGCAGGTGGGAATTGAGGTGCTTCAGAGTCTCCATGACGCTGGAGTAGAGCTGCTCCGGAGTGGTCATTTTCGGGACAGGGTCGGCCTTCCTGTGGGAGAAGGAATAGAACATGTCTCAGTTGATTCCTAAGAATAGAGAATGTATGCAATACAAGATACAGCACACATTAACACACACACACACACACACACACACACACAAACAGATCCACGCATGCACACTGTGGTGGTTATGGGTACTGTTTTACAAAATCACCCTGAGCCAGGCATGATGGCGCATGCCTATAATCCCAGCACTTGGGAGGCTGAGGCAGGAGGATTGTTGCATGTTTGAGGCCAACCTGGGCTACAAAATGAGTTCAAGGCCAGCCTGAACTGAATAGTGGGACCCTGTCTCAAAAAATGTAGGGCTGGAGATTTAGCTCAGTGGTATAAGCACCTGCCTGGATGAGTTGTGAGTTTGTTCCCCAGTACAAAAAAAAAAAAAAAAAAAAAAAAAAAAAAAAAAAAAAAAAAAAAAAAAAGAAAATATCACCCTGGCTTTCTGCCTTTCTGGTGTGAGATCCCCTAGAATGTTCTTTTTCTTTTCTCTCTTCCTTTTTCTATGAGCAATCTTCCAGATAGCTGTTACACTCATCTGAGACCTGGACCTAGTCCCACTGTGATCCCTGACAGACGTGTAGCTTGGGTGGGAAGGAAATGCTTGATGCTTTATGCTGCTAAGATTTAGGGGGCTGTTGTCCCTGCAGGACAAGATCACTTATCTTGACTTACACATAAAGGAACCAAAGGGCTCTGGTTTTGTTTCTGATTTATTTGTAGCTTTGAGCTCTGAAGCTTGGTCTTTAAAACTAGGCACATATATCACAGTTAAGGAAACAGAATCTCACGGAGAAATGAAGTTATGTTCTGTGTCTGCACTTCATCCTACTTATGGTCCCGCACTCCGCACACTGTTTGAACTTCCGTGCATGTCCTAATAGATTCCTATGCTGTGCTACACTGTGGGAACATTAGTTACCGACAATTGTGTTTTGTATCATTGTCTTTCTGTATATAGTACTGGTTGTGATCTATTAAGAATATTTTGACTTTAACTTATATGTTCTTCTGCTTATTTCATGCAAATTCAACCAAATAGAAAGTGCTAATGTTAGTTATAAAGTGCTTAAGTCAAAGAGAGATCATGAGTGAGTTAAAAGTAGATGATCTGTACCTCAACCAGACATTTTTTGAATATAAGGGGATGGATTTACTTTTCAGTGGGTGTAGAAAAGAACTGAAATAAGGAATATACAAACTTTCTTGAATACATCATTGGAAGTTATGTTAATTTTGTTTTGTCTTGTTTTTTGGTGCTGGGAATCAAACTCATGACCTTGCACTTACCAGGCAGGCACTGTGCAGCTGAGTCATATCCCCGGCCTTAGTTATTTTTATCTGTCTACATCTATCATCTGTCTGTCTGTCTGTCTATCTATCTTTCTCAGCCTGTTTAAAAGGCAAGGGGTAAATTGGGATGCTAGAATTTTTTGGCATTAATATATGACTATGATTGCTCATTTTTTCCATAGCTGAGTCCTGAACACGTTTTCAGAACACACCAAACGTGGATTAGGATGCTAACCTGAATTACCCTAAGGAATAATTGCAGAATTCTGCGAGGTTTCCATTTGTTCTTTAGGCTGCAAACTGCCTGTTGTTAACCTAAATAGAATTGTGCTAGAGAGCTGTTTTCTATTCTGAGTCCTTAAAATTCCAAATTTACTCAATGATTCCAAAGTAGGTTGAACAGTGTCCCTCAGATTGTACTTGTTATTATTATTATTATTATTATTATTGCTCTTGTTGTTGTTGCTGGCTTTTTGAGATTGAGTCTCATTATGTGGTTCAGGCTGACCAGGAACTTGCTATGTAGTCCAGGTTGATCTCCAGCTCACAGTGATCCCCCTGCCTCAGCCTCCCAAGTGTGGGGATCACAGACATGCACCACTATGCCTGGTTTGTAATATTCTTTTAAAACAGGGCCTTCAAAGATATAGGGAGATGAGATGAGGAGGCCTGGGGTCTTTGTCAGAAGAGGAGAGGACGCTGACACTCACAGAGAGACTGGAGAAACCCGGCTACACAGCTGAGTTGCTGAGAATGCTGGCGCACACAGAAAGAGACAGGAAGAATTTTCCCTGGGCTTTCAGAGGGAGCTTGAACCTACTGACACTGGCTTTGGACTTCTAGCTTCCAGAACCATGGGAGAATATCTTTCTGTTCTCTCAAGCCCCGCAGTGTGTGGTACGTGGTTGTGGCAGCACAGGGGAATGCAATATGGATCCTATGCCTGACACAGTGATGAGTCCCTTACTCTGGGGCTGGACTAGGGGCGAGCAGACAGGATGAGGCCCCGGGACATCCACTGGTCTCAATTTTCCTTTTCTTTCTTTCTTCATACTTTTCTTAATTTTTAAGGGAACTCCTAGCTGAACATTGTCATTCTCTTTTTCAAAATGTATCAAAGTTTGAAGGGGGCTTAACTTCGGCACAGATGATTGAACCTGGGAAGCAATGAATTACTTTTTGTTGTTGTTGTTCTTTTGCCTGTTTAAAAATGATTTTTAAATTTTTATTTATTTATTTATTTATTTATTTATTTTATTTTTATTTTTTTTTTTGGTACCAGGGATCGAACTCACAACCTTGCGCCTACCAGGCAGGTGCTTAGGCCACTGAGCTAACTCCCTGACCCTATTTTTTGAGACAGGATCTCACTATGCAGTTCAGGTTGGCCTTGAACTCACTTTGTAGCCCAGGCTGGTCTCGAACTCACAGTGATCCTCCTGCCTCAGCCTCCCGAGTACTGGGATTAAAGACGTCTTTTACCTTTATATTTTGAAATAGTCTTGCTAAGTTGCCCAGGCTGATCTTGAACTTGAGATCCTGTTGCCTTGGCTTCCTCAGCAACTGGTATTATAGGTGTGCACCATCAAACCTGGCTAAAGGTGGTTAATTTATTTTTCTGTTTTTTTGTAGCTATGGGGATTGAGCCCTTCATGTTCAGTGACATCACCAGTCATTTATTTGTTTGCTTATTTATTTATTTATTTATTAAATATTGAAGCAGGATGTCACTAAGTCACTAAACTGCATTGAGCCCAGGCTGGGCTCAAACTTGCAATCACCCTGCCTCAGCATCATAGAGTGCTGGGGTTACAGGGATGCACCACCAAGTCAGCTCAGTAACAAGGTTTTATATTGACTGTGTGGTTGGAGTGTGACAGCAACGTTGGCACGAAAAGCGATTTGGGTGTCTCCTGTCTGCTTTCTGCCATTGGTAGAGGTGGCACACACTCCCTGTTAGCTGCAGCCTTGTTACCCTCTCTTTCCCTTTTTTTTTCCTGCTGACAGAAAAACACTTTTGCCTGAAGCAATTGTGAAGCTCTCCAATCACATAAAGGTAAGATGTATTAGGATGGAGGAAAAGCCCCCAAACTCCTTATTTACTATTTTTTTTTATTAAAGACACAACCCTGATGATAAGCAAAGAACCTGAGCTAATTTGTACTACTTGTGGAAGGGTGCCCCACAAACTAAACAAGCATGCTCCAAATGTTTAATTGCTAAGTGAAAGCAAAATGGATGCCTTAGTGCTGCTCATGGAACATTCTCTGGACAACTTGGTTCCATTTTGCATAGCTACATGATTTACCACTTGCACAAATTGTCAGTTAAATCTTTCTGCAGAGCAAAATCAACCAACTCCTCATGAAGGGGAAGGGAAAGGTCTATGGGACTGGTGGTGATCACTCCTTCTGACAGTTATAGAAGGTGTTTTCTGATCTTTCTCTGAAAAATTCTCAAAGCCATTTGATCTATGCACTCTTCCTCCACTGGTGATATTTTAGGGGATTAAGTACAAATATTTCAGGGATGAGAGCCCCTGTGGTTTGGGCAATATCTCCTAGGCCTCTCTGATGTCTGCCAAAGCTAAGCAGACTGAGCTGGAGGTGCCTGATCCTTTTTAATCCAGGTGTTTGGAGACACCATGTCTGGGTCACCCTATCATACTGGATTTGTCCATTTTTACAGATTTAAAATGTCCCTCAAAGTCTCCAGAATTCATAAATGGAGATTTGGAAGGTGATTGGATCATGGGGTGTTATTCTCATCTGTGGATTCATCCACTGATATGATGTGTGAAGAGGTAAGGCCTGGTTGGAAGTGGGTGTGACCTGGAAAGGTACATTCTTGTCCCCAGTTCCTCCTTTGTCTATCTGCTTCCCAGTCATGATACACTGAGCACCTTTCCTCTGCCAGGCCTTTTCGTCATCATCATGCTGTTTCTGACTCGAAGCCAGTTGACCATGGACTGAACCCCTGAACCATAAGCCAAAAGAAACCTCTACTCTTTTTAGTTGCAAGTGTTAGATATTTCTCCCTAGTGACAAGAAAGTAACTAATACACCTACCCACTTCCATACCTAGGCACTCTGCCCATGTCACATACTCTCAGATGACAGGTAAGGGACTAGGAGCACCTAGCTTACGGAGAAGCATGCGTATCACCTTAGGGACACAATGACTATAGCTATGGTGGTAATGAGAGACAGATTGGTGCTTACTGACACACTCTTGCTTGTCAGGAATACATGGCTAGGCTGGTAACAGATGAAGAGCCTTGCCTCTTGGGGTGGTACAGAAGCCTGTCCTTGCCCTAATGAATTGTGCCTGATGATGCAAAATAAGCCTTTTTACTTGAATGCAGGGCTGGCTGTGACCATTTCATTATGTTGTAGTAATGCCAGCTCAGTGTCACCTGGTTGATGCCAGAGAGACAGAGAGAGAGAGGAAAAGGGAGAGAGAGAGAGAGAGAGAGAGAGAGAGAGAGAGAGAGAGAGAAGAACTCTTTGGGGAAGAAAGCAGACAGTTTCTGTAGACAACAGCCTCCTGGAACCAGAACTGATACCCAGGGACCTGGTGTGATTGAGAGTGCATACCTCACATATGGCCAGCACTCATGCTTTCAAATCATTCAGGAAGAGAACTGAGCTCTTTCTTTCATGCCAGTCAGTTGCAATGACACCACAGGGGTCCCATCCCAAAGATGCACCCAGCCCTCAGCTCTAGTGTTTCCATTCCTCCCTGGAAGACAGGTACTCTTGATCTCTCACCTACCATGTGAGTGTCTGGGGCTGATCTCACTGGTGTGTGACCAGGGGTATACAGACACTGCAGTGGCCAGCAAAGCTGAGATGGCAGGGTGGTCTGGACACAGTGTCCCAAATACCTGGGTTGGTGTTATTGCAAGAAGTATCATGGTACAGACTGGTAATGGACTGGGGAGTCACTGGGTTTCTGTTCCCCCATGCATAGAGAATCATGGGAAGTCCCTAACAAGCAGGCGTGAGCTGGAGTATGTTGGTTAGGTGGAAATTTCTCATCATCCCTTTTGCTATCCATGTTTCTTACTGTGAGGATCAGGAGATAGAATCCCTTAAAAAGTGGGAATTCTGTCTGTTCCCTTTTCTGCTGGTTTCTGGACAGCAAGACTCACCAGCATTCCAGGTTCCCTGGGGCCTGTGACCTGACAGTCCCTTGCCTGCTTCCTCTCTAGGTGGTGCTGGCCAGCTGCCTGAGGCAGATCCAAAAGCATCAACGTTATAGGAAAATGATTCTTGGGGGCCAGGGTGACAAGGACAACCTGTGTGGCTAGTTCTGCCTCTCTCCATAGGGTGAAAATACACAACTTATAACTTCTGTGTCCACTGTGAAAAATGGAACCATGTCAACGGACCTGGCTGTTGTTAGAGGCTTGTATAAATCTGTCACACTGCCAGCAATCACAGTGTTCTTTCCAGGGGTATCAGGCCAGGATATGGGGGAAAGGCTGTCATTTGCTTTTATGACTGGATGCTCTAAGGACACCCCCTAGTTCCCCACCACTGCTTTCACTACCCTAAGGCTTTCCTGCTGTAGCTCACCCACATTTTCTTTTTCTGGGATTTCTTCTCCCTTTGTATCACTCCCATTAAATAGCTTTCTACAGAGGGCAGTGATAGGGAAAATCCAAGGAAACTGTGTTAGTGCAGGCCAAATTGAGCAGTATTGATGAGACAGCTAGGAGCGCCTATATTTCCTTCCTCCTTGAATTCCTGACGCTAAAAGCTGTCTTCAGATTGTAACCTTCATTCATTTAAGCAGCATCTATTGGGTAACTACATGAGTTAGAGAACTGAGAAAAAAGTACATAGCAGCATTATTTCATAAGAGCTAATAGCATCTTAAAAGAGAAGAAAAATTCAGACAACTATCCTAACACTTGTTCCAGGCCAGACTTGCTGTGCAACTCCGGGCTGGCGTGGGCTTCATATGAAATCCCTTTGCTCATTTTGGGATGTCTCCTCTACCTTGGTGCTGGCAGACGGGGAGGTAGCATGGCCATCTGTCTTTATTTTTCTAACCCCTCCACAGGCCATGGCAACACGGGCACTGCAGGGACATCTCACACTGCCAGCTCTGTTCTTCCCCCCAAACGCTTGCCACTTCTCCGCCCAGATCCCCTTGGGGGAGAGCTTGGCACAGGTTTCTGGCCGAAGGCTGTGTCTCTTCTTCTGCTTTTTGGCAAAGGGAAATAGGACGGGGCTGGAGGGGCTTCCTGGTGAGCAGCTGTGCTGGGAAAGGACAGGAATGTCAGAGTTACGGCCTCTGTCTGCAGGTGGTCTTTATTCAGAGAGTGCATTTGCTCTCAACCCCCACAGAGAACCTTAGCTGGGGGCTTCAGAACATGCGCTGGCTTGGTTTCTTGTGTTGGGGACTCAATGTTCTCTTTCTGTGAGTTCCTGAGGTCAGAGACTGTGGTCTCTTTGCCATCAAACTCCAGCCTGTCCCAGTGCAAAGAAAGCTGAGATG
>RJWM01023944.1:0-31391 GCA_004363535.1 Dasyprocta punctata | reverse complement strand
TTCATGTGTCTAGTAATTCATTTAATCTGCACAAATTCCCTCCATACTATTATTAGTTCCAGTTTTTAAAGAGATAATACCCTCATGAGGTGTTTGAATTCTCAAGATTCCAGAGCCAAAAAGTGGTGGAGCAGGATAATACAACAGGCTTTCTGATTCCAGAGTCCATATTTCCAATCACCAAAATATTGCCACTCATGAGTAATTAGATGTCCTGGCAGCTGTCCCTCCCCACTAGACAAGGGCCACTATGAAAGTTTGATGAGGAAAAAAAAAAAAAAAACATTGACCTCTTCATCTCAGAAATGGGCACTTGTCTCTCTCTCTCTCTCCCTCTCTCTCTCTCTCTCTGTCTCTTTGTCTCCTCTCTTTGAAATCCCCAAACTACTGTCTCATTTCCTCACAGTCAGCTGAAGATGACCACATGTACCTGAAGACCAGATGCTGCTTTCAAAGCTCTGAACACTCACTCCAGTGAGAGACCACTCCATAAATCCTCTTTCTGCTCTGTAAAACTGACTCTCCTTTGAATCTCTGATTTCCTGCTATAATGAAAGTGACAACAGGTGATATTTCTTGCCACGGTTTATGAGTAAGCAGACTTTATAGTTTGGTCACTGATTTACTTTTGTCTTTGACAATCAAACCAATGTAACCCTTTAGGTTTAGTTACATGAAAATATTAAAATTCAAAATACTCATGGTATTTAGACTCTCAATTCTCTGAACTTATTCTAAACTTTACTAAATGTTAAAATAGTTTATATTTACTCTGATCAAATATTAGTATTAAAAGGCATAAATTAGTATTGGATTCCTTGATAGACCATGTCATTATAAGACAAATGATCATAAACTGGTCCCCAACAGAGGGATCTATACGGAAAAATGAAAGCATCTTTTATAAATCCTACTGGTCGTGTCCTTGTGATTAGATGGGAAAATCAGTGTAGTGCAGCAGAATTAATGAGATACCTCATTTGCCCCAGATCTGCCAAGATGGTCCTAAGCTTTAAAGGACACCACAATCTGAACATTGTTCTATATCCCCACATAACCCTGACCTGAATAGGATGCAGAATAAAACCTTTACTCTTCATACTCTGTAGCTATAAGAAAAACAAGGACTTATCTACCAAAAGATAAACACTGCCACCTGCTGAGATAAGAGAACAAATAAAAGTGCACAAGCAACATGTTCCACCTGTCAGCAGAGCGAGTAGTGTTCTCTTTGATGTTCAGTAAAATACACGAGCATCTGACATGTTGTGGCAATTACTTGATTAACATCCCAAGAAAGGACTTGCAAAGGCAACTTCGTTCAAATCACCACATTCAACATTTCTCAAAAGCCAAAACAAACAGTACTTATAGCTTCCAGAGAACTTTCTAGAATTCCCATCTCTTGTGGGTCCACAAATTAGTCACAGACTCATTTTAAAAATTCAAAAGATAACACACTCTGAAATTCTGAACACAAGAAGAAATTTAGTACTAAGAGAGAAATTGGTGGTTTTGACTAATGTATAATTTAGGGAGCCCACTCTATAATTGTATCATGTTCCTTCAATATTCTAGGTTGAGACTTATCCTGTAAATCTTTTTTTTTTCACTAGTGTTCATTTGTTGATTGCTGAGGATACAACCTATGGAGATGACATAGCATGCCTTTGGGGAGAAATTAACCATATTTATGCGGAAGCCCTTCAATAAGCCTGTGATGAGTTCATAAGGTAGCTCAGATCAGATTTTAGGACATGGCACCATGACTCATCCAGTGACCTATAAGTCATTAAGATTCTACCTGCAAATATATTTGGAACTGATTTATTTTTAATTACTTAAAAATCACCAGGAAAGAGGGATGTTCAGTCTGACCCTTTATCTTAAACAAATGCTAAGAGGGATTGTGAATCATCTAAACATGCCGCCCCACCAAATTATGCTCATTTCAAATTTTAAGGAAACTCCACTTCTAAAAGTTCTCCCAAATCAACTTGTATGCCTCAAAATTAAAAGCAGCTATATGAATGGAGAAAGGATTAATAACTGATTCAAAAGACTGTGTTCATTAGCAACAAGTTATGCACTGCTCAGTTGTTCTAATACTAGCAGATTTTTATGCTGTATTTACTAATTTCTCCCCAAGATGTTTGTTTTAACTCATCAAATCATACATATTACCATAAAATCATATATATTAAAAGAATTCTAGGCCCATTGAAAAGGACAGATAGATTACATTACTTGAATGGATCAGACTGTAACTGAAAATGATATAATTATGTATAGTATAGTAAACACAATGATTATACCCTGTTACTGGATAAAATGCTGAAATGTACCTACAACTACTGAGCTCTGGGCCACTTATTACCAAAAACTCTGTAACACATAATTTCTCTTATAATGACATCAATGTCACTTGGTATTCCAGTGACATACACTCCTTTTTATGGTAGTGGGAATAAAAGGCATCCTGTGAATTTCTCATACAAACTCAGGTGTTCCAGAAGGAAAAAAAGCAAGAGGTAGGAGAGAGTGGTAAAAGACTCAAAGTTACACAAACCTCTAAATGTGTCATTATCACTAAATTTGAGTTATACATCCTACTTATTAAATGCACTGATTTACACAAAAATCTTATAACCTATACAATATATAAACGTTGGAGTTTTTCTGTTTAAGGAAAAAGTAATATGATAGGGCAGAAGGAAGCTAAGGTAATTTACTGGAAAATTGTTTCCATTTCCAGTGGCAGATTGATAATGAGATTACAAGTTACTACTTGTATTGAAGAAAACGAGTAAAAGAGATATGCTAAACATAGTTCCTGTAGTTAACAATACAATATTCTATACTTTAAATATGTCAAGAGGCTGGATCTTATGTTAAGTATTCTGATCGCAAGAAATAAAATTGTTTGTTGGAAGTCATAGACATATTTAGTACCTTGATCATGGTAGTGGTATCACAGGCATATACATATGCCCAGACCCATCAAAGTATGCATCAGTATGTGCAATTTTTCACTTATCAGTTGTATCTCAATAGTTTTTTTTTAAATTCTATAATAGTCTCATATATTTCCTTGCTCTAAATTTAGGCATCATTAATTTTAGCTTCTGCTTTAACTTTTAACATTAATTTTTAATATGCATTTGAACAGTTTTACAATCTTTTAAAAAATACTTTTTAATATTCCAGCCATACTCCAATTGATGTCTGATTATTTTCTCTCACACTTCATTTGTTTTCCACCCAGATTTTTGAATTCTGTAATTGGAATGTCTATTCTGTTTAACTTTTGCTAAAAGATAAACCTGCTTATACTTTTTTCAGCCCTCTACCAATCTAGAATATATTTGCCATTAAAAAAGCACCATTTTATTTTCTTTATATCACCCTGAAACATGTAAGAGACATTCAATTAATAAGGAATTTTTCCCAGAAGAAAATTGTATTCAATAGAAATTATAACAATAGTCATGAAAATAGAATCTAGGAGACATATTGTTAAATTGTTCTTTTTTTATTTATCAGCATCATGATGCTATTAAAATAAAACACAACTGAATAACTAGTGGCATTCACTAAATATTATGAAAGCATCCCCCATCAAATAATATCAAGAATTGATAAAACTTCACCGATTTTAATGGCCAAATACACCAAGTTAAGGACAGAGGGCTTGTATAAAAAGAGAAAGCTCATGAAAAATGAACATAGCTTGCTTGTCCTGGGAAACTCAAGGTCTTGGTTGTAATTGCTTATGAGTTCGCTCACCAGCAGATTTCTTCAGTCAACACCATATCCTACAGGTATTATCCTTGCTACCTAATAAAAACAAATTCACAGTTATATTTTTATTTTGTTCCCTTTACATTCATTTTTCCCCAAGTCATTTTTCCGGGTCACAGCTACCTAGCAATGTCTTAAATGTGCTAGATTCCTTCTCACTGCAGAGACCCTGGACGTTTTTTAATATCTTTAGAACTGGAAATGACACAACCACTCCAGCCAATCCCTTAATCCTCCCCTCAAACATCGCCACCAGTAGGAATGCAGGAAATCTGAGTATCTCCAGGTTTCAGTGACAGGCTTAGAGCAGGCAGAACGTTCCACTTGGGAACATTTCAAAATAGCAGCAGATTTTTCTCACTCTCTGTGGATATTGCTGGCTCTCTTACATTCAAGGACCCAGAACAAAGCCTCAAAATAAGAGAGAGGGGTTCAGAAATTTGGAAAGCCTATACAGATAGCATGGCCCACATTCTCAGCACATCGCACATTCTAAAGACCATAAAGACCACACTGGCTGCTTTTCTGCGGATTTGTGATCCTTAACCAACCTCAGACAGTCCCTAAAAAATGCATGTAGTTCATCACACCAGGGCACACCAGAAAATAGGACAGATACACCCAAATAAAGTGACTGCTCCACTGGCGACATGATAGAAATGCCACCCCATTCTAAGGAGCTCTGTCACCCAGTATAATTTAAATCTCGATATTTTGAAATGCACTAAAAATCAGTGATATCTTAATGAAGCTCGGGAATTGAGTGCCAGCACTTACGCAAGGCACAGGCAAATAATACTCCTTCCTAAACTCTCCAGGGTCTGCTGTGATGCAGGCTGAGGGAATGACCAGCCTCTCAGGAAGCACTGGGAAGAGGAAAGCTGGTCAGCCTTCCTCCTGCTGCTGCCTCCCACGATATCACCATCCTGAGAAAGGATCCGACATGGTGTTTACAATAAAAGAGGTGGACAAGGAAGCTCGTGTTTTTAAAATACCTACATTTTAGTTAATATAGGAAGATCATAAGCCCAAAGACAGTAGCCTATCATTTCAGAACTTACACATAATGAATTCGGGACACAGTGGAGTTAACTTATGTTACGCTTTAAGTTAGATGACTAGGAAGGCACTTAATCAACTGATGTAGCACACTAAACTTGATTAGGGAACATTGAACTTCTTAGATGACTTTGGACAACTTTTAAATTTACTCAACACAATGAAAATCAATGAGAACTAAGCAGATTTGGTTTTCTGAGCCTGCCTGGGGCATCCCTACCCCACCTGATCATAGACCCGTGCCCCTTGCCAAGCTCTCTGCTAGAGACACCGAACTAACATAATGACATGACCTTTCTATTAGGGTCTCCTTTACACAATGCAAATTAACCTGCTCTAAAGTCATTTATAAAATGTTGTTACTATGAATAATTTACAGTAAGTGCCTAATGGTAGGAAAAATGCTCAATACGTCTTCTCCCCAAATATTAGCACCTTAGCAGGAAATATCTACAGATCTACAGAGAAAAGCAACTTAGCTCAAAGAGTAAATCTCTACTAAGCTGTGAAACCAACTGTAGTGAACTCTGGTCCTGACTTGTTATGGTTACTACTGCTTACTGACATCAACAGAACACTAACCTTTCAATCCCTGAAAGACTGGGGAAATATAGTAAACCACAAGGCAGGCTCTCAAATTGCTACCTCATCTAGATCAACTCAAATTCAGAACTCACGAAGTCTTACAAAGAGTGGCAGCACTCATTCCTGTGGGTCTTGGTACAATTAAACATAAAGAATGCGAATAGAATGGTATGCCAACATGAGACAGGGACCCTGGAAAGGAGGTAGCAGTAGGGGTGAACTCCATTTAGAACACAGCATGGGAACTCTAACAGGCCATTTAAAAGGAAAGCCAGGCCTATGGGGAGTACTTGCCACCTACCTGTGATGACTATGTTGCCTTTATAGTTGAAAGCACATGAAAAGATTTCATCCATGTGCCCCTCAAGAACCTGGAGACACTTGCCAGTGTGTGCATCCCAGATTCGAGCTGTTTTGTCAGAGCTGCCTGTCAGAAGACGGTTCCCTTGGGGATTGAAAGAAATCTGGGGGGAAAAAGAATGAAAGAAAGAAAGAGAGAGAGAGAGAAAGAGAGAGGCAGAGGAAGAGAGAGAGACAGAGACAGAGAGACAGAAAGAAAGAAAGAAAGAAAGAGAGAGAGAGAGAGAGAGAGAAAGAAAGAAAGAAAGAAAGAAAGAAAGAAAGAAAGAAAGAAAGAAAGAAAGAAAGAAAGACAAACAGAGAGAGAGAGAGAAATGATCACATCTGTGGAACAGTTGCCAATAAATTTTCATCAGCACAAATAGGACATAACTAAGCACCTGTTATCTCTCCATTCTTACATAGATACTCATTCTTACATAGAACAATTTCTTCATAATGGGAAAAACGTTATAGGACATGAAAATTTAAGTCTAGATGGAAAAGTTTAATCATCTACCCCTTCCCAATTCTAAGGATAAACACCAAAGCATTGCTATAATTTGAGTACATCCCACCCAGTTTCTTTCCAAAAACCCATGCTGCCTTCCTTCCTTGTACACAGACAAAGAAAGTCCTGCTGTGGATGAGAAGCCAAACAGGGTCTCTCATGTGTCAAACTCCATGCCATCTCTGCAGCACAACTTTCAATAATTAAAAGTGTAGACTCCCCTTATCACAGTGTCATAGAATAAGTTAATACCCAGGTCTATGAGAAAGGACTTTCTCACCTATTGCTACTCAAAACACAGCACTTTCTGCATAATGATGTCTGAATGCCTCCAAAGTGCCAGGCACTGTCAGCTGATATCTGAGCTGCAGTCAGATCCCAACTGGTTCACCATTCGTTTGGGAATTGTTATGGTTTAGATCTGAAATGTCCCCCACAAGTCTCATGTGTTCAGAGGTGGGACTTCTTGAAGGTGATTTGATCATGGGACTGCCGCATTCATCAGTGGGTTAAGCCACTGAATGAATCCATAGCTGAAGGTACTGTTACAGAAGAGGTGGGTCACTAGGGGAGTGACCTGGCAGGAATACTTCTACCCCCACCTCCTCCTGTCTCTCACTCTGCTTCATGGCTTCCATGCCTTACCCCTCTGCCCTGCCATTTCTGCATGGAGCCACCCAACCATGGACTGTAGCCAAGTCACCATAAGTCTTCCTTGAAGTTGCTGGTGTCAGGATCTTTGTCCAAATGACCAGAAAAGTGACTAAGACTGAAGTTACACTTAGCTCCCTCTCTAATCATCAAGAAATGGTGATTTTGGCTCTGTCCTCTGCATGAAGATTTGAGGAGAGAGGGCCATGTCTGTGGCTTATCACTGTGTTGTCAGTGCCTGAACAATGTCTAGACAATTGAAGCTTTCAAAAAGCATTTGCTGAATGAATAGCTTTGGACCCCATAGAAATACCACTGCCAAATGGTAACTCCCTAAGTGGCATATTCACTTAACAAGTATAACCTTTCTTTTTTTGTTTTTTTGTTTTTTGTTTTTTGGTACTGGGGATCAAACTCACAACCTCACACCTGCCAAGCAGGTACTTAAGCCACTGAGCTAAATCTCCAGCCCTTACAAGCATAACTTAATAACAAAGAATCTCTTGATAGTCACACATTCACCAGTACAGATGTGTACTTGTTAAGAGGAAATGCCAGGCATGTCAGTAGCTATCTAGTCGGACACTTGGGAATATGATGGGGCTTCCTGACACCCACACCCCACTTTCCTAGGCCCTCCTGCCACCCATAAGCCTCTCAGCCTATTGAAATGACATGGGTTTCATTACAGCACTGACCAACCCCAGGGCAAAGGCCCCAGGGGCAGGTTGGGGAGCTAAGAGTATAACACGGGACAGGTCCGGGGTTTAAACAAAGTCTTAAAAAGCTGGAAACCATCAAGCTGATATTATGTAAAGAAGGAGCAAACCCGATCTCAGATAGGAGACCAAGAATTTCCCTGAGTCAGGAGGCAAACAACCCCAAATTGCAGCAGACTCTTCCGTGTTCTGATGGCACAAATACAAACCTCAGAACACTGACTGGGTGGCTCTGCTCTGTGAATAAGCTTTTGGGAAAAGTTTACAGGAAATCCTAAGACACAGCTTTGTGATTTCAAAATGGATAATTATAAACTTTAAGCGTTGAATATTTCCAGGAACTATTTCCTCAGTCGCATTTAATTTACAAAGCACTAAGTACTTGCTACACAAAATTCTTTTGAGGTAATAAACTTGAGTGTTTACTACAACCAGGACTTTCTGACACCTAAACGGCTCCTTAAATTGCTGTTTGATGTATTTTCAGCTAAGATCTTTGCTGATGGCTGAACAAAATGCTTTTTCACACTTTGTAAAATGTTTTAGGACATTTTAGAAATCACTTATTATTGTTACATTCAATTATTACATTACACTTATTTTCAGACAAAATGATATAATTAAACAAACTTTAGTACCAAAAACAAAAACCTATTTATATGGAGCATGCTGTTTATTTATTCAAACTCAATGAACTGGTCCTAGTGAAAGAGCAACTCACCTTTGAAATTTCCCCTTCATGACCTTCCAGTTTGGAGATGCATTTTCTTGTGGCCGTATTATAAACTCTCGCTGTTCCTTTTTGAGAGGGTTGGGGATATATATCAGTTCATCTGAAACGTAGAACTTTAGCCCAAGACCTTCAACTGCCTAAATATCTGTCCTCTGACACCTGAGCTCTTTGCTGAGTTTGCCTCCTTACCTGGAGTGAGAGTCAGCCACCAAATCCTCCAAATGCAAGCCAAGCCCACTATGGAAGACTGTGAAAGGGAGTTCATCTGGGTCTCTGACTTTATTTAGAAGAGGTAACAGATTTAAAGGTAGAAGAGGAGGTGTAGGGGCAAGAATCCAGATAGGAAAAAGATTTTAAATGAAAAACAAAGAGACTAGAGCAAGCTTCAAGAGGCAAAATGAGCCCAAGCAACAAGGCTGGCATGAAACGCCAAACTGATTTTTGTTCAGTGGGGGTCCCCAGGCCCTCGGTGCACTGTACCTCGGAGATGCTAGGGAGTATGAACCACAAGCAACAAGCTAAGGACAGGTTCCAGGAGTCCCTCTGCACAGGAAGAGTCATAGGCTATTCCTTTCCTCCTATAGCCCCCGTGCCCAAAGGTGCCACAACATCATGGAGAAACGACAGAAAGATGATGGATGGATGGGTGTATGGGTGTATGGGTGGATGGATGGATGGATGGATGGATGGAATAAATTACTAGCTGATAGACTGGATAGATGAATGAAAAAGTAATATGTAAATTTCCTTAGAATTAAGTATGAGGAACATAAATGCACACAGGAAGGAAAAACTTCAGTAGTGAAATTGTTGTAACAACAAAAGTTACAATGGATTTGGCCAGATGCTTTCTTATCACAAACTGCAGCACCACTTTAAAGTAAAAATTTTTAATAAACTATTTTACTTGCCTTTCTGAAAGTGTCAACATCAGAAGGAAGCAAAAAAACAAAGAAACACAAACAAACAAAACAAAATGAAAATCCCAACATTTTAGAAGGTATGTGATTAAGAGCATAAAGCTTTCCACTTCATTGGATGGTTCAAAATTCTTAAAGAAAAAGGGCCAAAAAGGTTTTAAGAATCTGTTAGTAACACAAAAAAGAAAATCTTGAATAGATCTTTACTTTAAATTTTACAACAGCATATTTTTAAATTTCAGAAAACATAAATCATATGACTTGAAATTTTGCAGATAAGTATGAAATAGGAACACTAAAAAAATGAGACGATGTTAATTCCAATATGGAAGGTAAACAACTACTTACATAGTTACAGAAGTAATTACCTCTATAGAATAAGATCTGACTTTTAAAAAGGAAATTAAAAGCAAAGGTTAAGTAAAAAATATTTATCCAAACATCAGGATTTCTTAGGAAATACAGAATGAAAAGAGACTTATAAAACACTTCAAATTAAAAAAAATCAAAAACATAGAGAATTTTTAGTAATATTTTATTGAGTAAGGAAAGAACAGAATCACTACTAGGAAAAATAATTGATGACAGAGGGGAAAAAATAAGAAGAAATAAACTGGGCACAGTAACACATGCCCATAATCCTAGCACTCAGGAAGGCTGAGGTGGGAGGATCAAAAGTTCAGTCCCAGCCTTGGCAACATAGCAATTTAGCAAGACACTTTCTCAAAAATAAATGAATAAATAAATAAATAAATAAGGCTAGATAGAGCTTGGTGCAATCCCCACTACTGAAAAACAAAAAGAGAAATGAAAAACTAAAAAGACATGACACAGAAGAATTGAACTTGTATATTAATCTCTTCCATCTCTCAGCATCCTGATTCTCCAACCATGTTCCTTCCCCCATACTGTTGACTAAGTTTCAACATTCTGTAGACTCCAACATTCTATGTGAAATTTGCATGTGGAGTTGCTTATGTTCTCTCCTGCTTTCTGCATCATAACTCCACAGGGACTCTGGTTCATCTCCTTTGTTCATTTATATTCACCATGTTCCTCAAACAGTCCCTGACACAAAGTACCTACTTCGGTGCAGGTTGTTAAATAAATCCTCTGTCAATGGGAATGGTATTTACAATGAAATGGGTGGATTAATTATAGGTAAAGGCTGGTTTTTAAAAGCTAAAATTTACAAAAAGATGAAAAAAGTAAACAGTTACTTTAAAAATAAAATTCCCCAGAGACTCAGTGTGTCTACATTTACAAAATAAATAGGATTTATACCAAAAGCCCACCATTGAAAAATCCTAGTAAGAGAACAAGCAAGCAGACATAATTCTGAAAAGGAAGACAACAACAAAATAAAAACTGAAGAGCTAAAATAAATCGCTGGAAAAATTCTATGACTCATTATAACACAAAAGATATGTGGCTACTTAAAATCATGTTGATCACAAAAGGCAAATCAGAAAAATCTAAAAATAAGACATGCCAGTAAAAGCATTTCATTTGTCCGGATTTCTTAAATAGTTTGGAAGGGGTTTATGCACACATAATATAAAGTTAATTGTGGTCTTTAGGGGAACCAGACAGACATACATAGCAACATACATGCTTGACAGAGGGATAGTTTAGATCTAGTGTAGATTCATGCACGATTGTTGGAACAATGACACAATCACAGAGTAGCACGCTATGCTTTCACAGATGGTGACACAGATACAGTGGGAAAGTAGTCACTGAAGAGATGCTGCAGACTTCACGTGGTCTCATGCATAGTCATGTGGGAGAGGACAGAAATAGCTTGGTGTCGTGTAGTCATTAGGAAGATGAAATAAACATAGATTATGGTCAAATGTGTTTATCAGAGAGATGATATAGATATAGTGTCACGTCATCTGTGAATATCAGAGAGATGACCCAGGTGTAACGCACACAGTTCTGACAAGATGACACAAATCCAGTTTAGAAGCAAGATGAAACAGAAATAGTAGGGCATCTTGCGTGATCATCACTGAGATGACTCCAATGTAGTGTAGGATCATACACAGTAGCTACAAGTTGAGGAAGACACAGTGTGCATTGTATGAGGTTGTCACATACTCTAGACATAGTATACCATGGCATGTGGTTGTCATGTACATGAGAAAGACACAGTGTGGCACCTTGCATGGTCATTAGGTAGATAATGAAAAAATGCTGTAGTGTTGTATTCGTACTACAGAAAGGTGACACATAGTGTAGGAACATACGTTCTCATCGATAGATGGCACTGATACAGTACAGCGTCACACGTTCATCATAGATATGGCACATAATACACATGGCTAAGTAGGAGGTGATACACAATAGTATAACACTCCATGAGGTCATCTTCATAAGTATGTGTTTTTATCAAAGAGGAGAACCTTAGTTTAAATTCTGTATAGTTACCAAAGAGAAAGCACGGTTGTAGAATAGCATCAAATGTGTTTGCAAGCAGATTTCACAGCTGTCATGTAATTTCAGGTATGTCTATTGAATTAAAGTCATAGACACCTGAGCATAATATATTTGTCCTCAATAATATTACTCATGGTATAATATCAAGTGTAATTATTTAAAAATTTATAATAACCATGCTAAAAATTGTTGCTTTTAAGAAAATGTAGATACAGTGTACCACCATTCATAGCTACCAAAGAAATTATTAGACTTAGAGTAGCACCCTGGTTTTAGGGTGGAGGCACAGATGCGACATCCTGCACGATCTCAGCGACATAACAAAGACATAATTTTGCATCTCCATGGTTGTCAGGAGCTAGGAAAGACACTCAAAAAGCACACAAGCTCATGAAAAATATCTGACTGACATGGTGGAACATGAAAAATAGTTGTCAACAAAACTATTCAGAGATAAATAATGTATCATCACATGTAACTTTCAAGGTGACAACACAGACACCGTGTAACATAATAAACTGTCCACAGTGAGATGAACTATAGCACAGTATTATGCAAGATTCTTATAATCTCATAATCATGATGCAGATATCAGCATACAATATTATACGTGGTTATCAGGAAGAGGAAATAGATATTGTGTAGCATGTTATCAAGGGCATGACACAGAATACAGCAACACGTGGTCAAGAGATATTATATTGTATTGTGATATATGAGAGTAATAAAATGAAACATTACATAGCCTCATATAGTGCTATCAGGGTTCTGAGTCAAACAGTAGAACTTCTAGGTGTTTACTATGGAGATAATATATATTATAGAACTACAAATCATTCTCAAGAATTTGATGTTCATACAGTATAGAGTCTTGTGTCAATTTTAAGAGAATAAAAGAGTTACAATATAAATTCGTACATGGAATTATTAAACAATAAGAATATAGTATAGCAGTGTGCAAGGTATAAGAAGGTAACATAAAATGTAATGTTTAACAAGGTCTTCAAGGCTATGATACACACATAGTAAAGTATGACACATGATCATCAGGAAGAAAACATAGTCTTTGTGTCACATGGTAACAGTGGCTGGAGGATGACACAAAGTTACATATCCACAGCAGATTCCATCATGGTGAGCTACAACCAGCAGGACCCACAGGACACACAAGACCGTCACCAAAGTAGCAGGTACATAGCTACAGAAGGGAGACAGAAACCCAGCCAAGGGAAGGCAATTTGGAGAAGACCAAGACATGGAACCCAGTAACAAAGGTGTTGAGAATAGGAAGCAGGGTTGCTTCTGGACCCCACCATTGCTTACAGCCCAGGTCTGGTGAATGAGAATGCGCCACCTTGGGAAACATTCAAGTCCCTCTGAGGGGAAAAGCCCAATGTAGCAGCTGCCTGTGGGCACCCAGCCTCGTCATCACGGCCCAGTGTCCACCAGGGCCAGCTCTTCTCCTGCTGGGCCCAGTGAGGGAGATATTTGAACAGGGCACCATGGAAACACAAGCTGGAGAGTCACTCAGAGGCAGTGTCTGGCATAAAACTGGCGAGCCCCAGGGACAGAAGGGGTGAAGGGCATGGCGCTGGCTAGGGATCCAGAACCAGTGCTGTGGGGGCTGTGAGACAATGCGACACACAGGGGCTTGCAGCTGTGGTGAGAGCTGTGAGATCTGCAGATGCGGAAAAGACTCAGAGCCCCGCCAGTGAGTGTTCTCTCCCGGCAGCTGAATTCAGCACCTGCAGGGCAGTCTCCACCAAGCTCAAGGGCTGGAAAGAGATCCAAGGAAAGGAGAAGAACAGGACCCAGGATCACTGTAGGTGGAGTAAGCACTTTGGATCTGCACCTGCAGAGGTTCAAAGCCAGTGGCTTCATGGGTCAGATAGAAATTTGAAAAGCAGAAGTGCAGCTGTCACCTGGGAGAAAAACCACCAAACAGTACACAGGGGATGTTCTTCTGTCTCCTGCCTGTATGATACCATCACGTTAAGTGAAATAAATCAGACATGAAAATAAAATATTGCATCATTTTGCTTGTAGACAAAATCTAAAAAATTAAGAGTAAAACAAAGGAGAGAAGAAACGGTAAGAAACAAAAAGGCAGATTTAGAGACGGGAGGAGATGAGTGGGGACTCAGGAGGGCAGAGTAAAGGGATTGAAAATGATAGAATTATCTACACAGGTGCCAATCTCCCAAAGCAGTGTACACTAATAAAAAAAGGCACGATGTATGCAGAGTGTGCCGCTACAGGTGGTTGTCAATGAGATGATACAGACTGTATGATATTGCATGTGTGGCTTTCAGTAAATTGAGGCAGATACAGTAAAATATCATACATGGCCATTAAGAATATGATGTAAGTGACATGTATTATCACACACAGTTATCAACAAGATCATAATACAATATTGCATCTACCTGATCATAAGGAGAATGATGCATATATAATGTAACATCTTACTGGGCCATCAGGAGATGACAGAATAGTATAGTATAGCATAGTACAGTACAGAATAGTGTGATGCATTGTAATTGAAGAAATAACAGAGACATTGTGGTTGTAAGTAGTTATCAGGGATATGAAGCATATATGACCTAGCAACAAGCATGGCTTCAAGGTAGATAAAAACACAGCACAGCATAACTTGCAAAGAGATGATGCAGATGCTATGCACAATCCTACGTGGTCATTGGATAATGACACAGACTATAATGTTACACGCAGCCAATAGGAAAATGAGAGATACAGCGTTAGTATCACATGTACCCTTCATGGAATTGAGGCATGGCTAATACAGCACCATATCCATGGTTATCAGTAAGATGGCCAAACACAATTTAAAATTACAGATCATAGCCAAAAAGACAATTCATAGCATATCACCATATGTTTATCACAAAGAGGTGGCAGACATAATGTGGCAGCACACGCCGTGACAGCAAAATGGTGCAGATTTACTAGACTATCATCGATAGTGATCAATCTGATGATGTCAACACAGTGCGACATCATACATAAGCATCCAGGAGAGGATGCAGATTATAGCATTACAGGTAGCTATCATGGAATAGACAAAGACCTGTATATGTATATGTGTGGTTGTAAGGACATGACAATGTATGACATCATATGTGGTTATCAAGAGTATAATGTAGACACACCATAATGACACACATGGTCATCATGGAGAACCTCTCCACTCAGGGAGACGATCTATAGTACAGACACATGTTTATCATGCAGAGCATTAATTCCTCCACAAATTAAACATGAGTAGATTACCTACCATCAGCTGAAGCAGTTGCAAAAAGCTTCCCAGCATAATCAAAGCAGCTGTCCAGTACTTCATCATCGTGGCCTGTTAAAGTTGCCACACATTTTCCATTTGTAGCATCCCACAACTGCAATTAAAGAAAGAAACTGATTTTCTGCTTAAAGTGTGAAAATGGCCAGTGGTCTTTTAACATGCCGATGGACGGTTAAATACCTATGCCAAAATCATAGGTATGATTCTCACTTCTTCAATTAATTTTACTTTGATTAATGATCAGAGACCACATGCAACTGTCTGGCAAAGCATATTTTGGTCACAGAGAAGACCAAAGTCAGACATCAGTTTGCTACATGAGGGGCGCTCATCGACTACATTAGGAAAAGAAAAGAATCTCAAAATACACATGTTAGTGATTTAAGAAGGGTCCTCTTTTTATAAGAAGGACATTAGATGATCTCAAACTTGAATGCTAGAAAATCAAAAATATAATATGATACATTTGATATATAATCAAATGATAATTACAGAGCAAACATTCTTAGTAACTATTTTGTAACACACAGAAACTTAGAGGCAGGGAGATATTTAACTGAGGCTTCCTGAGCCCTGCTGAATCAAAGTTTAATAAATGAACAGCTGGGCATTAAACAAATATAATGTGCCTTTTAAAATAAGATATTAATACTTTAAAGACATCAAAATTGTTTTACCACCTCATAATTCCTTCGAACTTTGGAAATTTAATATAAAGAGTTAGTACCTGCTATATACAAATGCATATCTTAATTTCATATCACCTTTGAAATCTGTTCCTGTAACAATGAAAGCCTGGGATAATGTAAGTAATACAGACCCAATAGAAAGCATGTATACTTCTTGAGCTCACCATGCAGGTCTTATCCATGGAGCCAGTTAGTATGAGAGAGCAATCCCAGTTGAATACAGCACTGCTGATCTCAGCACAGTGGCCGATCAAGGTATGCACCTTCCTGCAAAAGAGAAATGAACAGAACTGTGGTAAGAGCGCTCTCAGGGTAGGTACGAAAATAATGAGATCAAGTACATCTCTGCGAAGTAACCTAAATTTTGGTTTTTACAAAATATCTTTGACAGTGAAACAAAAATTGTTCTGCTAGAGCACAAAGGGACGCTACTAATTTCAACAAAAATGCACCTAAGGTTTAAAAAAATCAAAGATGACATTTACCATTTTTAACTTATTTCACTCAACAAAAAGTCCTCAAGTTCCATTAATTTTGTTTTGTTTTGTTTTGACAGGATACATTGCAAAGTTGCACTGAAATGTTATCCTGTACCCCAGAATGTGGACAATTATTTTATGTTAATCAGAAATTTTGAAACAAAATCTGTAAGAAGATGGAAATGCTAACTACCCTATTTTGATAATTACACATTGTGAATATGTATTGAATTAACACATTGTACTCCATAAATATGTGGAATTAAAATAATTTTGTAAAAACAAATAAATAAAACAAAATATTTTTTAAAAAATGCATATTACAGAGAAGAGGGTAACAAACTCCAGAAATACTCTTACATCAGATGTGCAGACCCTGAACAACACATCAAAAGATTGGAAGACTTTTTTGTCTTAATTCTCTACATTGCTAGAATAAAATACCCAACACCCAAAGGTAAAGGGGGAAAGGTTTATTTAGCCCACAGTTTGTAGAGGTTTCAGTCCATAACTGACTGGCTTCAAGGAAGGGGGGGCATCAGTTCTTGGTGGTGAAAGACAGCAAAAGCAAGGAGAGAGCACGAGAGTGGGGCAAACCTCTTTCTGTCCCTTATGTTACCTGCCCCAGGGCTGATGTAGCACTCGTACCCTTAACCCCAGCATTGGACCAGGAACCAATCACAAACTTGAGATCCAGGTTCCTCTGAAAAACCTGCCCCCCATGACTTTGGCGGGGGGGCGTCTAAACATGAACCATAACAATTTTCCTTTTCATTTCTTGTTGAGTACATCTCAGTTGGTATTTCTAATAATGATCCCTCCTACCAAAATGTAGGCAACACTGAAGTTTTCCAACAACTTCTTAGCAACTAGGGACAAAAATCATTAGGAAGTAAGTTGCAGTTCTTGGACTCAATAAATTGGGGAAATTAACTCTGAATTTTATATATTTACACTATATAAATATATATATATTCATACCTACCATTATAACAAGTCATTGAAATTTGATTACATAGTACACTGGACAAATCATAGCTGTATAACCAGGCTACTGCTAATATTCTCTTCCTATGTTACTGTATTTGCCTAGAATTCTGGGAATACTTACTTCACAGATCAAATATATAAAGAATAAACCAGTTTATGTTACCAGTGTGTTCTTTTCTTATGAAATATATATGAAAGCATAATTAATGCTGTCAAGTTTAGAATAACACTGCATATTCTTCACTCTCTGCTGCAAATTTGAAAATTTCTAAGAATTATGAATTACCTTGCAGTAGAAGTGTCCCACACTATGACTGTGTGATCAAAGGACCCTGTAATAATTCTGTCTCCTGAGGTGTCAAATGACAAGGAAATGATTTCTGCCAAATGTCCCTAGAAAAGGAGGAGGCACTGTCATGTATACTTCCAGACAAAACAATTTCTACTCACATGCAATATCTTAGGCTAAAACTGGATCATGGTGATAGGTACACAGTTCTGTAAGATGACTAAAGATCATTGTCTTACACGTGTAAAGCAAATTCATTTTAACTCAGTAAAACTTCTTTTTAAAGAAAGAAGACACACTTTGGGAAAGAAGGCTTCTTTCACTTTATTCTGAAAATATGAGGGCTTGTCTGTCACCACCACATATCCAGTAACGTCCTGGGACCTGTCACCCTCCACTTCAGCCCACCGCAGTCTAAGTGGCCACAACCCAATGGGCTGATTCTGTGTCATAGAATCAGAGGGTACATCTGGATGCAAAATCCCAGTTTTCTTACTCTTGCAAAATTGTATGTAATTTTAAAAGAATGTGACTTTGTGGTCTAAAAATAGATGATGGACAAAGGAAAGCGGTGTGTGAAATAAATTTAGTAACTTTGAAAGAGGAAATCTGTCAGGTGGTTTGGTGTGAGGGAGGAAACAGACTCGTGGGCCTTGGCCAATCTGTCCCGATTGCAGTTCAGTGCTCCTGAGGCTCCCACTGTGGAGGCCCCGGCCCGAGCAGACTCCAGGACTCTGAGCAGGGCACGCAGCTTGCAGATTCTGCTCCTTTCCTATAACACACCGACATTTTCAAATAAGATGAAGAATTAGAATCATTCATTTGAGAATTGATTTTTAGTTTGATTCCAAATGACAAAAGTGAAATGGAGCTGAACGTTGGAATTCCAGGCGCACAGAGTGAGTGCGGCCTCCTCTCCAGCAGCGCACAGATGTGCAAGGCAGCACTCAGTTCACCGAACGCCCTTAGCGTGATGGGGCCGAGGAGTAACTGTAGAGTAAATGCATTCCTGGGGGCCGTCCCCTCCGCCTGACCAGGAAGAAGCGGTAGTACGGAAGCGGAACCTCCTGAAACCATGACAACTGTGATCAGGAGGAACACAACTGTGTGAATGAATGACGCTAGGCAGGCAGAGTTAAGAAAGAAAACCCCTTAGTATTATTTTTAAATTACGGGAATTTTCTCTTGTTTTTTCCATCTATTTTTAACTTTCTTAAGAAAAAAATCCTGCTTTTTTTTTAAATCCCACTTTTTAAAAATTCACTTATACTTTTCAAAGACCAAGAAGATTGACTTGTCTCATCCAGCTCTGCCCAGGGATCGCAACACACTGTCAGCCTGTCTTTCTGTGACTGCTTGTGCTCGAGGGGCATGAAGTGAAAGTGGCAGGTGCCTGGAAGGGGCAGACATGTGGTGGTGACAGACAAGAGCAAAACAAGAGCTGTCACTCTCTGGGTCATGACCTTTGGCCTTTGACCTCTGATCATTTGTCCTGTTATCCTGACACCATTACACAAGAGGACTGTCAAAGCAGAGGGAGAGGGAGAGCAGTTATCCCTGGAAGGAGTCTTCGGCACAGCTGTCCCATGGGCCTCCTCCAAATGCTGTCAACTCCTCCCGCTTTCCTTTCAATGAGAAGGATGACTTGCTTCACAGCATAAAATTCAACAAAAATCAAAGTTCCTCTGGCTTTTCCAGCACCCCCATGCCAGTCTTTAGGAATAGTCAGCAAACCCATTATAATATTCTTCTACTGCAGTTTGAAAACCAGTAGCTAAAAGGCATCTTCTGATGTAGAATTCATTGTATTGTAGCAAAAAATGTCCTCCACCTAGTCTGTTAGTTGCCCAGGTAACAGTTCCTGTTCCAGTTCCGGTTGCTTCCGTCTCTCAGAAACGGTCGGTCACTGTGATGTATATCGCATAGACCAATCAAAGGCAGCCAAGTACTCTACCTCCCTACCCCCCACCCCTTTACAATCTCATAAAAACCCTCCTCCCTGGGCCTTCGAGGCCTGACATTTTGAGGAACAACTGATTCCTTGTCAGTGCCAGTCCAATGTTAAATAAATTTGCTTCCAAATCCTGGGTGTCGTTTCAGTGTTTCTGTTTGCCATTTCAGTATAACAGAGATGCAAATAAACATGAATGCCAGTGATAGGCTTACTGACACTGTGAACCTACCGTTAGAGTGAACACTTCCTCTCCACTCTGAATGTCCCACAGCTTGGCCGTGGTGTCCACACTTCCAGTAGCTACCAGCGTGCTTTGAGGATTAAACGACAAACACACCTAAATTGCATGAAACGGAAGAGAGCTTAGAGAGTTTCAAACTGTGCATTTAATGTGGAAAATTTTCAAAGACCTCAGCAAATTCGATTTCATTCTTTGTACAAGTATATGATGCAACATTAAATATGAGAAACATGATAATCTCAGGTAGAATCCTAACACGGTCTCCTGCCAAAAAGAGACCTCATACTCCCACACCACCTGCTTGAACTGGAAGGGGCACGGGCTTCTCATGCTGAAGAACAAAGCAAACTCCAACTCCCTTGAGCTTCCTACAATCTTTGTTGCCCTCACAGTCTTCTGGTCATACTCCCTCTCCATAGGGCTGAGACTGCTGGCTCACAAGACCAGTTCTGTGTCCTAAGCGCCCTGTGTTTTGACAATCCATCCACCTCCCCAGACCCATGTCCCGGACTCCTCTTCCATAACTGCTCCTACGGCTGCACCCTGGATTTTGAAAGCAGCTTCTTGAGAACATTTATCTTCCACTCACCTGCCTCTGGTTACTTTTTCTGATACTCTGAGTTTGTCTCACATGCTATTCCCCTCCTGAACCTCTGGAAATCTTCCATTTCCCTGAGACCCCTACCATTCCCCTAGCCTGACATCCCTATTTGGCTGGCGCCTCGAAAGTATTGTTCCTGCCAGCATCCTCAGTGCCTGTCTGTCAAAGGCACTTTTCACACAGCCAGAACTTTATTTAATCTCTACCCTCCCTGCTTCATCAACCAATGGAGCTTAAGAAAGCTGCCTAGGTCACTGGTGTTGCTCATACACACCTCGTGTCCTCAGATGAATCTTACTTTAACTGCACCTGGCTTAACATATTCCCTAGTCCCCACCCTTGCATTTGACTTTCATTCTCACTCTTCCTAAGTACGTAACTGGTCCTCCGCCTACTTCCCTGGGAAAGCCTGCCTAGCAGACAGGAACTTCATCACCTCTCTCACCTTTCCTCCCTTTCAATCTGAGGTGCAGAGGGGTCCCTTAGCCCATCCTACATCCTCTGCCCTGTGCTCTTACAAGGGATCTTGTACACACTAACTTTCCTTCCCTCCAGACTAGATCCTTCCTAGTGACCAGTAAATGTGCTTGAGCTTTCCCCACAAACCATAAAAACAAACCCTCCTTTGACTCTGTGCACCACTTTTAATTACCTTTTCCCCCTTTACAACCAAATTCTTTGGAAAAACACTTTATCCTCACTTTTTACTCAACTCTACAGAAATCACTCTGGCTAAATCTAAGAGGTATGGTTAGCCATCTACTAAACCTCCCTTATGTCCGCAGTGTTGGCTTCTTTGGGCTCCATAATTTCTACAGTTTTGGCAGCTCTTTCTCCTCTTCTTTGTTGTTATTGTCACTGCATGTCTCTTCTGAGTACCCGCTCTTGCCGGGGGAACCTGGGAGCTCCCTCAGTTAATGCCCCTTTCTAGCTCACATACAGCTCCTTAGAATCAATTCATGGATGTTACTCCTTCTATTACACTCCAGAATCTTTGGTGGATAATAAGCATGGTGTCTAATTTTGTAGTACCCTGAGGTTTTAAGCAGCACTTCACACGTAATTGGCATTTAGTAAGTATTTATAGGATAGAAATCCCAGAGGAGTGTGGAGACATGGCCACTTGCTAAACAGGGACTATGTCTTCTTTGACCTTGGACAAGTTACTCTCTATGACCCAGCATCCTCACCTGTGCCTCGGAATGGGGAAATGTCCACCTCTTAGGGTTCTGAGGCACAGCTATGCTAGAACATGTCAAGGTCTCAGGATGGAGCCTCCAACAGCAAGTGCCATTGAAGGGTCAGTTACAGTTTTTCCCCACAGTGTCCTCTGTCTACAGAATACCTTAAGTGTGGCATGTGTTCTCAGATGAAGAAATACCATGAACTATAAGAATGAACATTAGCAAGATTTTCTCCTAAAATTAGGAGCCTGTTTAATAGTCATCACTTGTTCTATAGGGTGCCAATTAGCTCACTAATGATTAGGAGATGTAACGCAGAATTGGCTAAAGGCAAGGGCTTCCCAACAGAGAAAGTCATGCAGAGTATCAGACTATTTACACAAATTTGAGCTCTAATGATATCCTGAAAATAATAAGCCTAAAAAGTTGCACACTATGTAATAAAGTTATTTTAATAGCTATTTACAACTTCATCAATCCTCATTGAATCAGCTCTTTAAAGGCAAGTGAATGAAAAAGAAAAAGGTTGGATAGTATACTCATTACATCACATGCTTACTTAGTCAATAAATGATACCTTTTGCTCACAGTATCTGTAAATTATTAAAGTGTAAGTTATAAAATTCATGCAGACTAACAATACTAATATGGTAGGTTAGAATTTGAAAATTATAAAAGTGCAACTTCTGCATTAATAATGACAGCCTTAAAAAGCAGCAGTGTAAAATAAATGGTAAAAATGTGAAATCTACTCACTATTTCTGCTGTGTGTCCCCTAAAGGTGTGGTAACATTTTCCTGTTTCTGCACTCCACAGTTTACATGTCTTATCAAAGGACCCAGTAGCGATTTTGTCACTGCAATTTAAAAGCATATGGATTTTTAAATCAAAGTTATATGTCACACTAAATTAAGACCAGAGCTATTAATGTGTGTATGTCCATCTACTGAGGAATTTACTTCTGTATAAGCAATCCTATGTTTGTTTTGTGGATAACAAAAAAGAACTAATTTTTGAATTACATCAATATTTTGTTTAATTTTATAGATCTTGCATTAAATGCATAAATATATTTTTAAATTAACAATGGATGCTCACAAAAGATTTAGCTTGGAAAATCAGTAATATTAATGTGAATAATACGTAGTTTTACCTGTATGAATATAGAAAATTTCTGTCAATATTTATATAGTAAATTTAACAATGACTTTAAAAGAAAAAAATTGAAAAGATATAAATTCAAGTAGCCATATGGCTAATAAGGTCGTGAGAAATTAGATAATGCATAACTCTTTGAGAAAATAATAGTAATATTCCAATTATAAGAGGATATAGAAGCTGGAAGTGGTGTCACACACCTGTAATCCTGTCATTTGGGAGACTAAGGCAGTAGGATCACTGTGACTTTGAGGCCAGTCTTGAGTACACAGTGAGACCCTCTATCAAAACATTGTATAAAAAGTATACAGAGAGGAGACTGATAAAGACTTTCTAACAAAAAGCTTCCCTGGTTGACTCAGGCAAGGCTCCTGTAGCCACATAAAGGTAGAAATAAATTAGCCTGGTTAATCTTTGTCTCAGCACTAAAACCTCTTCTTTTAACCTTAACCCATATTTATTCTTTACACCAAGGTCTTCAAAAGTTCACCAGCCAGGTTAGCATTTCCGGTGTAATTTCATTGTTCAAATGTGTAAGGGACCTTAAGATCCAAAAAATAAGATCCCAAGGCAAATTATACATGCCCAGCACAGTTGCACCCACACTGAAGTCTTGCTTTTATCTCTTGGTTCCCAAGCCAACCTTGCAGTACTTGTGTCGTCTCTGAGTCTAAGGAAAAGCAAGGTCCTTTTTGTCGACATTTCAGGGCAGCTCTTCCTGGAGGAGCCTCACAAACCACAAAAGCTTCTGGACCCTCGAGAATGGTTGGCTACCAGGAGTCTCTCAATTGCCTTGTTCCTTTGGGATCTGGTCCAGGGCATTGGAGCATTTTCCATCCACTGCTGTCATCTTCCGTCTTCTGCTCATGACATGCTCAAGCCCTTAAGTCACCTCAGTCCAGTGTTCCATTCATCCTGCCCCTCAAATATAACAGTTTCAAGTTGCTGTTGTTTCCTGACCAATTTCTGTTCTATAACAAACTGTTCTTGAACTCCAGATGATGCCACATCATAAGATATTACTAACGTCAGTGTCTTTGAGAATCACTTCATTGAATTGAAACTTATTCCTGACCTAGCGTACCAAGTAGATAAACACTAAAATGTTCCCACGCCACACTCGCACCCCTTTTTGGGGGTAGATGTCTTAACTCACTGAGCTGAAAGCAAAAGGCTAAGAAGAGCAATGAAAACCACTGCTTTAGCACATTTGAGGTATGATTAAAAATATACACTGAATGACTAAATGCTTAAATGTTTTTAAAATCATTACAATAAAAGTCATGATGTCATTGTCATCAACCCCCACACACACTTCTAGCACACTTATCCCATCATCCTTGCCACTTTCTGAAGCAGAGCTGGAAGTCCTCTTGTGTGACTGTCTCTGTGAGGTATGAGCTAAAATGTGATGAATGACACTGTTGTCCGACAGAAAGAAACATCACAGTGTGTCCTCATCCCCTTATTCACAAGATCTGGCATCAAATGACTTCCAGTTCTTCCTAAAGGTCAAAATGACAGTAAAAAGTTTATCAATTCAAGACATCAAGGCAGTCAGGACAGCACTACTAAAGACACATAAAGGACTTCCAAAAAATCATAAGAACAATAGGATAAGTGTGTTCCAATGCGGGGGGGAGTATTTTGCAGAGAATTAAAGACTATATTTTTTACTGTAATAAAATTTTTAATTAAAATATTCACCATATCTTTTGATCATACCCCACAAATAAATCACAAGACTGGGATAACTACTTCCATAATTAACAAGAGGGATTTTCATCAGAGCTCTTGATAGAATCCAATAGGACCAGAACAAACTCCTCACCTCTCGACTCCCAGAAAGTATTGCTCTCAGATAGACACCAAAAATATATCATGTCTGTTAAACAGACTATTAAAAATGTGACATTATATTACAGAAAATTGTAATGCAATAAAAGTAAGAATCACACTGGCAGTGTAAAACTGTACCATTTATGATTTTAATACAATTTTTCACTTCCTCAAATTCGTGTAATAAGGTACTGTATTATAAAAAATTGTCATTCTAGAGAAATGACAAAATGTGTAGATCAAAGTTAAATTGTCTGTAATTTGTCATATTTAATCACTTAATGTGCCACCTAAGGTTGATTGTGCTATCACAAGTAATGTGTTTGGAAAGTGTTACATTTTAAAAAGATGTGATGATGTTTGAAACCTAGGCATCAATCGTTTTAATTGGAGAGTAAAATTTCTACTCTGACTGCATCAAATGTCTAGAAAGGGCCGCTAGTCTCCGTCACACCAGCAAGGCTTTTGCTGTCTCATGAGTGGGTGTCTGCACCTACCTTCTTACAGATCCCTTCCCTTCTGTGTCTTCCCACCACGCCCTCTCTGACCCCTCCCTCTGCCAGCACAGCCCTTCTAAACAGTGCATTCACTCCTTCACTCCTCCGTTCCAACCCTTTGATAGCAACTCAGTCTGGAAGAACAGTGTAAACTCCGCGGATGCTCTGTCCTCAACCCCTTCCGTTTCACCCCAGGAAATGCTCGCCAGAGAGACTGACGAGCTGCCTGCCGCATCCGTGCCTGCAAATCCCAAGCTGCTGAGACCTCCTCACCCCAGGTGCTTTCTCACCCCTCCATCTCTCATCCTGCGGATTTAGGTTCTTACCTCACATCAGCTCCAAAGATATTCAAACCAGGAAAAATCACACTGTTCTGTTCCTCTTAGCTTTTAAACTATTTACTGTTTCATTCTAGTCATCACAATGCTATAGTGGGTGAACTACATTTACTGAACCGGAGAAAAAGTCCTTCATGAAATTACAAAAACTATACAAGTTGTGGTGGACTAATTAATGGTCAACTTGGGCAGGAATGCCCAGCACAATTGAGTCAGCATGATTCTGGGCATGGAAGGCCCACCTGAAAATTGCTGCCGAAAAGGAGAATGAGAGGGAGCATTGTATGCTGTTGATTTTCATGAAGAAGCTTGCTATGGCTGGTTTTGCTGATGTGAACTTGGATGTCCTCATTGGAGGAGGAGCTCGGGTCCTCACTGTTTTCTGGCATGGCTGCTGTTCTCATCAGGAAAGCTCTGGTCTTCATGTTAAACATCACTTCCTGGCTCCAATACGGATCCCTCGGCCTTCTGGCATAGACCTTTCACCCTACTGGTGCAGACTTTCTAGCTTCCACCATTGGCTGTTGGGCCTTCCTGGGGCAGATCCTTGGCACAGATTTGCTTGAGACATTACCATGGACTCTAGGCCTTCACTGGCTTGTACAGGGCATTGCTATGGGCTCTGTGTCTTAAAATGGACTCCTGCAGGACATTGCCGTGGGATCCAGGGCCTCGACTGGATTCTTTGGGTCTCTAGCGTGTGGACAGATCTCTTGTACTCTTCTGTGTCTAACTTTTTGAGTAAATATTATAAAATAACCCTTAAATTGTATGTTCTATATTAAATATATTCTTTAACAAACCCTGACAACAACACATGTACTTAAAATTTTGCACAAATATGCATTCATTTGCTAATTCTTTGACAAAAGCTCAAAGCCCTTTCTTTGACTCTGTGTCAAGTATTGGAATTCGTCGTCCAACAGAAATCATATCAAAGCTCTACAATTTCTAGTTTTCTTTTCATTTCACTTGTAGTGAGGATTCAACCCAAGGCCTTCACATGGAGCCAAATCCTTAGGCCTCTTTCATTTTCTTTCTTTCCTTTCTTTCTTTCTTTCTTTCTTTCTTTCTTTCTTTTAAACTTTCAGATACGGTCTCAAGTGGCTAAATTTCCAAGGCTGAGCTCAAACTTGAGGTCCTTCTGTCCTGGCCACCAAGACTGCTGATGTTACAAGTATGTGCCACCATGCCCAGGTCAGCTTTCTTTACAATGCCATAAGAAAAGTAAAAGAACCAAAATATATTTGTAGAACAATCAGAGTGCAGAATTTTTCCACATTCTCACAATGTATATTCTAATTAACATTGATCTTAACCACAACACTTCAGTTAGTAAGACTGTTTTTCAAAGATTTCCCTTGCCTTTTTTTATACAAAACAATGGCTTCCTTCCCATACTCATATTTCATTAATTTTTATAATTTTTTAATTATGTCAATAATTTGTGGAATGAAAGTCCACATTAAATTACTGGAATGAAAACTCAGCTTCGTGCACGAACACAGCTAGCTCTTGAGCTAGGAAGAGAAGTTAAAGCAGTCTGCAGACTCACTGCTACAAACACCCAAGGAGGCTCTGGACACGAGTAGTGTGTTATGCGCAAGGACAGAAAACACAGATTCATCTACTGAGTGAGCTCACCAGAGCTTGGCTTCTAAATATTTTTGTTGTCCTTGGTACTATTAATTAGCATGCTACCACATGCATTTTTGCCACTTGGCGAGGCTGAAATGTAAACCATGTTCTAACTATGCATGCACATCCCCTATCCAGAGTCACTGTAAACATCAATAGGAACTACCTGAATACCCGGGAACTCCCGAGGCCAAAGAGTCAGTCTTGTTGAAAGTCAACACCACTCTCTCCTACCTCTATGTGACCCCAGGAAGAGTGCTTGAAGTTTATATTCTAAGAATAATACCTATCTACCCTCTCTATGCACTGAAGGAAGTATTGAAAAGACTTCCTAAGCACATACCAGGCACTCAATACATTTTAATCCTGTCTACTTTCCTTCATCCCCTAATAGAGGGCTGAACACAGGAATCAATGAAAGAGTTAGTGAATAAGAAAACAGACCCATAAGGATTGTTGAATGCTATGGCATAGACCACATTGCCGTGGCCCTCCAGGGTGTGCAGCTCCTCTCCGGACTTGGTGTCCCAGACCTTGCACGTCCGATCGTAGCTTCCTGTGATAAAGCTAACACAAGGACCAGAAGCAAATCACAGAATGAGAATGGCACTGCGTTAACAAAGACTCCATTTTTTACCTGCAGGATCATAACCCCTGTGCTTTGTTTCTTTATGATGAAAATTGTGTCTATCAGATAAATTATAACCAATGTCCAAATCTTTGACTTCAACACATCTGTATTTCAAACTGAAAAGCTAGTTACTAAACAAAACAGAGGAATTTTGTGAATAATTGTTACATTCCCATACTATGTAACCTTACATAATTAAAGAATGTACATAATAATCAATAATAATTTATGAAACTAAATATCTTATCTGCATCTATATATCTCGAAATAGCATCATCTCAGTTGCTCAGACTATAGAATTTTACCACTACCCTGCATCATGCTCTTCCTCCATACTCTATGAATGGCCCCATCAACAATTTCTCTTAATACAATCTCGAAATGCATCCATAGCATGGTCCTTTCTCCCCACTTGCTCTATTTCTTGCCTGAGCAAATGAAGCCATCATCTAGTGAATCTTAGCTCAGGCAGGGTCTTTGAAAATCTATTTTGCTTCACAGAAGATGGAGACTTTTTAAACCCTCAATACCATCAGTCCAGACTAGCTCTCAGATCTCAGTTTCTCCCCAAAATGCAACCTGATCAACCACATTCACCTTCTTGATAGTTTCTGAAGATTCTAGTGTTATGCTTATCTGATATATCATCATCCTGCCAGGATCTAAAACAATGATTCCGATACTAACATGTATTGTCTAGGGAACACATTCTTTACTAAATTCACATACCCTTTGACATGACTATTCTACTACAGAAAATATACATTGATCAAATATCTCTTAGTTACATATCAGCATCTTAGTCATTCTTTCAGTACTTGACTAGGAAGGAGACTTACTTTTTAAAATAGCTCTGAAATAGAAACATTACTTTATAAATATAGCAAACAGATCTCATTTCCAACATAATAAAAAATGCACAAGGCTGCAAAGCAAGTCTGAATATCTAATAGTAATGATAAAAATTGGAAACAGCCCCATGCCAAAATTCATTTGCTAGTGTCCTACCACTTGGTATCTCAGAAGACGACTTTATTTGGCAATAGTATCACTGAATGTGTAATGAGTTCAGAAATGGTCACACACACACACACACACAAACACACACAAAAGAACACCTTGTGGAGATAAAGGCATAGATCAGTGTGGTGCTTCTACACATCAAACACACCACCAAAAGCTAGGACAGAGGTGTAGACAGATTCTCCCACAGGGCCCCCGACAGGAACTACCTTCTCCTTGGACTTCTAACCTCCAGACCCTTGAGCAATGAATTTCTGTTGTGTGTGTCATTTAGTTTGTGCTGTTATATTATAGTGGTCCTAGTTACCAAACACTACAAGAATATGTATACTTATGGCTGGAGGTCCAAACCAGCTTTCTAATTCACCTTTCCTACCTAGCACCTCAGATGCCAAGGCAACTGTAGGCATGTGCTGAACACTGGAGTGAAGGTTCTGTTCATCACATCCCAACACCCTGAGCCTGCTCTGAAGAGACCGATCACACACAAGTATGTTGTGCCTACTGTTTGATCACTCCCACTGCCACAGCAAATACAAGGTTATCCTACCTGACCCAACTCCTATTATTCACAGTTATATTTGCTGAGATCACAGAATGTCACCCACCCAAATGACACAAATATTATGGAAAATTTAGAATAGAGGAAGAAAGAGCATACATTTCTTTCTCCTCTGTATTCAGGAGGATACCGAAATTAAGAGAAATGAACACATGAGATATTTAACTAAGTGTTATATTTGACAAATGCTCAGAAATGTTTATCCCTTCATTGCTAAAAATTAGAAATAAAAACAGAACCTTACCACGTGCCTGATTTGTTAAGTGCCACATTAGTCAACGGCAATATATGTGCTCTGAGAACCTTCAAGGGAAGAAAACATGTTTTATTTTGGACTTCTACCAAATTAAGCTTCATTCATTAATCTTACCTGCAAACAAGTGAAGACATTCAATATCATCTTAACTATAGGCGATGAATAAACAATATACAGTATCTGAACAAAGGAGAAAAAGTTTGTACTTTCTATTATTAAGACAAACCATAATTTATTGGGCAGTTACAGATAATTACAGAATTGACTCTGTGTTTTTGATTACTATCAACTTACCTTGACAATAAATTATGGCTATTAAATAAGATACCAAATAGGACTAATTTCTTGTTTGTGTTAGTCCATATTTATGGTACATAATGAATATATTCATCATGCAGTATTGCTATGCACATATCACATTTTAATCATTTTTACTTCCCCTTGCTTTTCTCTCCCCTCACTAGATTCTCTTCCCACTTACAAAGTTTTATTTGCCTGTTTCCTATTGTCTATCTTTTAGTTTACTCTAAATTATTTATGCTTTGGGTTTCTTATATAAGACACCATGAAATATTGAAACTACTGCGTCTGATTTATTTCACTAAACATTATGGTCTCAAAACACATCCGTTTTCCTACAGATGATTCAGATTTTCTTTTTCCATTTATCTGTTGGTGGACAGACAGGCAGCTTCCAAGATTTAGCTATTATGAGTTGTGCCGCTGTAAACATAAGTGTGCATGGATCACCATAATCTGATGGATGTAATTATTTCAAGAAGACAAAGAGAAGGAGAATAGGTAGGTTAAATGGAACTTCTAGTTTTAGTTTTTTGAGGAATTTCCATGTCGATCTCCAGAGTCACTCTACTAGCTTACATTCCCAATAACAGTATAGAAGTGTTCTTTTTCCACTGTAGCCTCACTTGAATTTATTGCTTTGTTTGATTGTGTGTTTTAGTTATTGATGACAACTGTTCTTTTTGAAATGAGATGGACTGTCAGTGTTGTTTAATTTGCATTTTTCTGTTGGGCAGAAATGTTGAACATTTTTTCATGTATATATAGCCATTTTTACTTCTTCTAAAAAGTGTCTATTTCAGTTGCCAATTTTTTTGATTGGGTCTTTTATTTAGGGGATGTCTAGTTGTTTTGTTCTGTTTTGTTTGGTTTTTGTTTGTTTGTTTGTTTTGTTCTGTTTTGTTTTTAGCTCTTTAAATATTCTAGATACTAGTCTTCTGTCCAAGGAGTAACTGACAAACATTTTTTCCCATTCTGTAAGTTATCACATCACCCTGCTTCTTGGTTGTATTCTTTGCTGTACAGAAACTTTTTAATTTGTTATAATATCATTTGTTGATTCATTGAGTTATTTCTTATGCAATTGGGGTTCTGTTCAGAAAGTCCTTGCCTAAGTCTGTCTTCAAGTACTTTACCTATTTTATCTCCCAGCAGATTATGCTTCTGTTATGATATCGAGGGCTCTGGTCCATTTTTATTTTATTTCAGTGCATGGTGAGAATCTAGGTTCAGTCTCCTGCATGTGGACACCTAGATTTCCCAGCAACATTTATTTGAGAGGCTATTGCTTTCCAGGGTACTCTTCGGCCCCTTTGTCAAAGATCAGCCATCTGAAGATGTGTGGGGTTAATTCTACATTCTTCATTCTGTTCCACTGATCTGCTTGTCTGTTTTTGTGCTAATACGATACTGTTTTTGTCACTGTAGCTTCTTAATATAGCTTGAGACTGGCGACTGTGATGCCTCTTGTTTTCTCTTGTTGCCCAGGATTGCTTTGCTATTTTGCATCTCTTCTGCTTCTATAGACATTTTAGGGGTTTTTTTTTCCTAGCTCTCTGAAGAAAGTTGTTGGTATTTTGATTGAGATTACATTAAATTTTATGTCAGTTTTGGTAATCTGACCCTTTGACAATGTTGGTTCTGTC
>RJWM01023943.1:0-31393 GCA_004363535.1 Dasyprocta punctata | reverse complement strand
CATCTTACTGATGATTTTTTCATTATGTTCATGATGGAGATTGGACAGTAGCTCTCTTTTTTGGTTGAGTCATTCCTTGGTTTTGGTATCAGGGTAATACTTACCTCCCGGAATCAGGGAGTATTGGTTTCCTTTCAATTTCATTAAAGAGTATTGGTAATAAATTTTCTATAAATTTCTTGTACATTTCACCTGTGAACTCATCAGAACATGGGCTTTTCTTTGTTGGTAAGACAATCCACAGAGTGAGAAAAAATTTAACCATTTTCCCTCAGACAAACAGACTTCTATCTAGAATATATAAAGAACTGAAAAAAACAGAACCTCTCATATTCAAAGACCCAGTCCAAAAATGGGCATCTCAGATGAATATATACTTCTCAGATGAAGAAATACAAACAGAAAATAAATATATGAAAAAATATTCAATATCACTGATCATTCAAGAGATGCAAATTAAAACAACACTGAGATTCCGTTTCATCCCAGAAAGAATAACTTTCATCAAGAAAATAATCAATAACAAATACTGGAGGGCCTGTGGGGAAAAGGAACATTTCTCCACTATTGGTAGGAGTGTAGACTGGTGCAATCACTGTAGAAATCAGTGTGGAGATCCCTCAAAAAACTAGGATTGGAGGTCCCTTTTGATGGAGCTAATCCCCTCTAGGCATCTTCCCAGAAGAATTAAAACATCATACCACTGCCATACATATGCACGCATTCTCATAGCAGCACAATTTGTAATAGTTAAATCTTGGAAACAACCCAAATACCCATAAACCAAGGAATGGATTAAAAATATGTGTGTTTTATACAATGGAGTATTACTCAGCCATAAAGAAAGATAAACTTCAGACATTGTTTTTTTCCCCTGGCACCAGGGGTCAAACTCTCAGCCTCTCACCTGCCAGGCAGGCACTTAAGCCACTGAGCCAAACTCCCGGCCCTTTTTTTTGTTTGTTTTTTGTTTTGTTTTTTTTTGAGGCAGGGTCCTACTATGTAGTTCAGGCTGACCTTGTGCTTGCGTTGCAGCCTAAGCCAGCGTGGAACCCACAATGCTCCTCCTGCCTCAGTCTCCCGAGTGCTGGGATTAAAGGCATGTGCCACCACGCCCTGCTAAACTTGAGACTTTTATAGGTAAATAGATGAAACTATACTCGTAAGTGAAATAAATCAGACTTTCATGTTCAAACATGGTACTGTCTCCCTGGTGTGAGAAACTGAAAGAGTAAATAAGGTCTAAAATGTAAAATAAGCCAGGTGTGGTGGCGCACGCCTTTAATCCCAGCACTCGGGAGGCTGAGGTAGGAGGAGCGTTGTGAGTTCGAGGCTGGCTTGGGCTACAACGCGAGCGCAAGACCAGCCCGAGCTACACAGTGCGACCCTGCCTCAAAAAACCAGGGCGGGAAGTTTGGTTCAGTGGCCTATGCGCCTGTCAGCAGGCGCAAGGTTGTGAGTTCAATCCCCGTTCCGCAAAATAAATAAATAAATAAATAATTTTAAAAAATAAAATGTAAAATAGATACTGTGAAATGGGAAGAAATTGTTCAAAAGGAAAAGTGAACTAGGATCGGTGAAAGGGGAAAGGACAGTGGGGAAAAAGGAAAAAATGCAAATCAGTTGTACCATTAGTGTCTGTTAGTTCACTGAAAAGTAAAGTTTGTGCAAATATAGATTGCACAAATTTTTATACCTTGTACCCTAAGTGACTACTTTAAAGATAACATGTAATGTATTAACTGTTCTTATTCTCCAATTATTTTGTCATTAAATTTTGTTTTACATTTTTTTCCATAAAATAAAGAAAGAAAAAAGAAAAGAGAAAGAAAGGGGAAAAAAAGGAAGGAAAGAAGAAAGGAAGGAAGGAGAGAGAGAGAGAAAAAGAGAGAGAGAATGAGGAGACAGGACCTAATTGATCATTTCTCCCACTAACTTGCAGGTCTACTTTCAGATTTCTTACTGTCATAGTTTCATGTTTTGTTCTTACTACGTTCTAGTGTTGTGTTTGTCAATCCAGGGGAGAGGGAGCCACTTGCTATGCAGTTCAGGCTGAACTTGAACTCACTATTTAGCTCCAGTTGTCTTCGAATTTTCAATGACCCTCTTGCCTCAGTCTCCCAAGTGATGAGATTACACACATATGTGACCATGCCTGGTGTAATCTGTGTCCTTTCTTACACAGGACTTCATAATAAGTGCTGGTAATAGTAGTTTAAATTCTACATTTGTTTTCCTATTTCAAGAATGTCTGACTGTTTACTATTGTCCCTGTTATGCATAGTTTTAAATCTGTATTTTTAGAGACTGTACAGAGATCTGTTCAAATTTTAATTGGAACTTTGGAGCAATATATGTTGAACTGTCTTTCTGTTTGTGTGGTGCTGGGGATTGAACCCAAAACCTTCACACTGAACTATATCCCCAGCCTTTTTCAATTATTTGTTGTTTAGTTTTCAGATAGTGTCAATAAGTCATTAAATTTCCCAGGCTGGACTTAACCTTGCAATATTCCTGCCTTAGCCTCCCAAAGTGCTGAGATTACAAGATACGCAACCACACCCAGCTATGAATATCTTCTTTATACTAGATTTTCTTTCCAAGAGAATGGTTTACTTCTCTGTCTTTACAGAAATTACACTGTCATGTTCAAATGCATTTCTTTCTGATTATTGTTGTATATAAAAACATGTTTTTTAACTCTTATTTTTGTTTGATAAACATGATAAATTATTTGATTAGCTCTAATTATAAATTGGTATACTTGAGACTTATACATGGAAATTATACTAAACTTTTAGTTTATTTTTTCATAGTTTTTTAAACTGACCATTTTATTGTAGTATAATTTATATATCACAATATATATCTTTTATCATATATAGTTCAGTGTTTTAAAATACATTTGTGCAACTCTTTTTTGTTTTTTTATTTTATTTATTTGTTTATTTATTTATTTTTGCAGTACTGGGGCTCAAACTCGTAACCTCATGCCTGACTGGCAGGCACTTAAGTCACTGAGCCAAACTCCAGAGCCTACTTTTTTTGAGACAGCATCGCACTATGTAGTTCAGGCAGGACTTGCTCACATTGTAGCCCAAGTTGATCTCAAACTCACAACTCTCCACCTACCTCAGCCTCCTGAGTGCTGGGATTAAAGGCGTGCGCCACCATGCCTGGCTTGCACAACTTTATAAACACAGTTGCTACCTAATTTTTGGTAATTTTTATCACCCTAAAAAGAAACTGTATGTATTAGCAAAAATGCCTATTCCCAGATCCCTCTATTTTAGGCATTCAGCTGCTTTTTTCTTCTGCAGAGCCACCTATTCTGGATATTTCATCTAAATGGAAATAACTGATATGCAATATATATATATATCATGTTTTGCTTCTTTCACTTACCATGGTGATTTCAAGTTTCATACATATTGAAGCATCTATTTGAACTTCACTTCTTTTTAGTGTCAAATGATACTCTATTGCATAGATATACAGTATTTTTCTTTATGAATTCATCAACTCACAAATATTTGTATTTGTCTCAATTTTTCACTTTGTATAGTGTCGCTCCTAATATTCATGTGCAAAAGTTTTTGTTGACAAATGTTATCAGTTCTTTTGAGTACAGCCCAAGGAATGAAATTCTTGGATTTATTGTGACTCTACATTTAACATTTTGAAGAACTACTGCACTATTTTAAATACAGACATGCCATTTTAGAGATTTCTTTCCCATGGTAACTTTGAGTATGTCTTCTGCTTTCTTCTTTCTTGCCTTTCCTTCTGGTATTCAATTATCTATATGCTACAAATTTTGGAATTATCTTACCAGGTTTTGAAATCTGTTCTTTTTATTTTATCTTAGCCTTTCAGCACATAAGTTTCCCTCTTACATATTGTCAAATTCATCAATTCTTCTCTAGGCTATGTCTAATCTACTGATGAGTACATGAAGGACATTTTTCAGTTCTGGCTAGTTTTGTGAATTTACGTATTTTCTTTTGACTCTTCCTTTGTGTGTGTGTGTGTTTGCTTGCATTGCTCTTCTGTTCTTGCATGATCTTTTATCCCCCAGAGCCCTGAGGTACTCACCAGAGTAAGTCTGATGCTCGCTGAGGATGCTGTGGTGTGCACTAGGACTGAGGTGAGGAGACCAAGAAAGTGAACTGCTCTTAATGTTCCTTGTGGCTACAGGTGACACAGTTTTGAAATTTCACCACTTTTCTTGTTTCTGCCTCCCTTCCTGATTTTGCATTGCTCTAAGTACTCCTCTGAGTCTGTGCCTTTTAACTCTTAGTTTGAATCCACTATTATTTTGGTGGAGACTGTTTGATGTAGTAAGGTGTGAAGAGTGAGTTCTGTAATCTTCCAGTTCAGCCATTAGTCTTTGAATTGCCTGTGTCTTTGAGCTGTGACCTTAACATGCTTTTCCCCAATACTATGGTTTACTCCTCCCTGTCCTCTTACTCTTTTCTCTGCTCCAACCTAGTTCCTCATACCCCTGACATCTGTTGACTTTCTTTTCCCTTCCTTTCTGAAAGACAAAGTCTGGACATGTTTGAAGGGGCAGGAAATCACTCCCCTCCATTGAGATAATGCTCTAGAAATACTTTATAAATTAGCCTCTACTATCATGGAGATGACTCTGACCATATTCCACTGCTATTCTTCACTTCTTCCTACCTGAGCTCCAAGAAATCCTTTGCAGATACTGTAAGAACTTGGATGGCTTTCCACATGTAAAACACGTGAAGGAGTGGGTCCTCTAAGCTTGTAAAATTACATTATAAAAGTAAACAATTCAATGTAAAAAATTGGCAAAGGACTTAAATAGACATTTCTCCAGAGAAGAGATACAGATGATCAATAAGGAATGAAAGATGCCCAATATCACTAACAACATCCATTTCTTATTAAAAAAAAAAAAAGATACAAAGAGAAAAATAGAAGGAAAAAAGAGGGAGAACAGAAGAGAAAGGAATAACAAAAAGGAAGGAAGGAAGGAAGGAAGGAAGGAAGGAAGGAAGGAAGGAAGGAAGGAAAGAAAGAAAGAAGGAAAGAAGGAAGGAAAAAAAAGGTAGGAACTAGGAGGTCCTGATGATGATAAGGAAAAGTTGGTTACTGGAACTTTTGTGCATCACTTGTGGAAATGTAAAATGGCCCTGCTGTGAGGAAAACAATGTCAGTTCCTCAAAAAACTAAATATAGAATTACCATATGATCCAGAAATTTTTCTTCTGGAATACATATTCACATGAATTGAAAGCAAGAACTGAAACAGATATTTGTACATTAATGAGATTAGTAATAGCCAACGTATGTTACTTCGAGTTTTGTGACAATTTTTTAAAATCGTCATTTATGTGTTCCTACTAGTTTACAGTTACAGTGGTTTCCATTCTCTGTTGAATTTGCCTCTCTCCAGATTTCAGGATTTTTATTGGCATTGGAATTTCAGTTTTTTAATAGGTCCAAAATATAAATTATTTTTATTCAGTTTGTTCAGTTTTATCTTGTATGCTAACAAGTGATGACTTCCAAGTTCTTCATGTCATGGATAATGCATAAGGGTTTCAGTTTCTCCGCACCCTTGCCCTTCCCGTATTTTAAATCCTGTTTCTCCTTCATCATGTTAAAATGATTAATCTTTCATAATATAAATATAAATGGCAGAACAGCATGGACTTACAATTGATATAAAGAGAAAAATGTTCAATATTTCACCACTATGCATATTTACTATATTTCTGGGAATGTGTCACACTAAGATAATCATCTTACAATGATAGATTTCATGAAAAGATTTTGTCTCATGCCAAACTAACTACTCCAAACATCAATTACTCTGTGGGTTGATTTTAAAAAGTAAAATTTTGAATTAAAAAATGAAATTTTATGAAATTGAAAAATTTTGTACAGGTTTAATCATACAAGACTAGATTTAAGATTTCTTTTTGCCCTGATGCATTTGTAATAGTTTTTGCTAACAGTGTAGAAATTTTAAGACCTAATAGTCTTTTCTCATTTATTTCATCCTTTCATACCCATTGAAAACTTTTAAAATGCTTATAGCCATAATTATTTTTAAAAATCCAATGTCTGGAAAAATGAAAAAGTTGCTTTATTAAATAGTTCACAAGAAAAACCCATTCTCATAACATAAAGGAGATACATATTAAGATTTAAAAATTGGCTAGACTTTAATTGTGTGTTTACTTACTTTGCCACCTGGGTAGATTCCTTTGTACTGTAATCATTACCAAGGTAGTTAACAGTTTTAGTCACATAAATTTTCATTTATAAAATTGTAGTCCCATTACTAGAGGTATTGTATTTTTTAGGAAAAGATTGTGAAACTACACAACCAGATTAGAAGCAATATAAACCAAATTGGTTTTATTAAATTGCCTTGCTAGCTCATACTAATATGGTAAATTACTAGTTTATTAGATTATTTCATTGTAGTGCCCAATTCACCACTGCAATTTACCAGTTCTATTCCTGTACTCTGGAGCATTTTCATTTTTTCAGCTAATGGGTTTAGCTTTAAGGTAAATTGAACTCCTAATCCAATCTTCTTTTTAAAACAGGCTTCTCCTCTACTGACTTCATTTTACACCTTTAACACTGTTCAGTGGGTGTTTATACTTTAAATTTTTAGGCAGAAATGATTAATAATGTCAATAAGTATTATTGGCACATCATTTTCTCTTTTTTATGGGTGATTGAAAAACCAGGAATTAAAACTCATTACATCTTCACCAAAATAACAGTAACTAAGTGGAAATAAAACCAATTCCCAGTAAAGAGTGACATAATACTATATAATCAATAAATAATAAATCTTGGCTATATAGTGAATTCTGTTACATATTAGCTAACAAATATTTGGTAATGAATGAGGTGCTCATAGTTTAATACTTTAACACAACTTTTATACTGCCTCATATTGCTTCAGATTGTTTGTGTATGATTGTTAGAAATTAAATTTAATGAAACATTTCAAAGTGGAAATAATTTATGTGTTAGCAACTGAAATGTATCTAATTTTTCTAAAGAGTGATAGTAACTAAAAATGAAAAATTAAACAAGATATACTTTAACAGAAGAACTTTACCATACTTAAAATATTCCCAAAGTGTTTCATTTTGCTTTTGTTATCTGGACCTTGAGATATGGGTAATACGGAACAAGAAATGAAAAAAAAAAAAAGGATGTGAGAATAGTTGAAAATAAAGTGCTATCAAGGGAAATACTGGATTTTCAATGAGTCAAATGTACATTTTGCATGCAATATATAACATCAGACAATATTAAAATGCAACATTATTTTCTTGTACTTAAAACTATATAATAATTGATATATGAATAATCAAGTGTTTGGAACAGAAAAGAAAACAGAAGCAAACATTAAAGCAAATAGAAATTTTGTAAATGATAAAGTTCACATATCAAATCATTAGGACAAAAATGAAAATTTAATAAATTGTGTTATGACAGCTGAAAGTCACTAGTAAAAATATATATTTGAATTTATTTTTGATGCAGTATTAGTTGAGTTTCGTAAGAGAGATAGACCAATTGGATATAGACGTATAAAGTAGATAAAGATGATATAAATATAGGTATATACATAGACATAGGAATAAGTGCTACCTGAGAATGAATTTATTAGAAGAATTGGTTTGCACAATTGTGAAAGTTGAGAAGTCCTATGCAGGCCATCTGCAATCTGCAAATCTGAACTGCCTGTACTGTGGCTCAGTCTGAGTCTAAAATGCCTAAAAATCAAGGAAGCCCAGTTGTAACTGTGAGTCCAAGGCTGAAGCCCTGAGAACCCAGAAGTGGGGAAATGGGTATTGGTGTAAGCCTTGGAGCTCAACGGCCAGGAATCCTCACCTCTAAATCCAAGGAAGGTGGAGGAAAAGTGTATCTATGCTGCCTGAGATTGATAGACACATTCGCCTTTTCTCTTGGTTTTATCTAGCCCTCCAGATAATTGAATGGTGCTCTTTCACATTGATGGCTTATCTTACCTAATCCAAGTAGTCCACTCAGAGTTACACACTAGTATCTCCTGGAAACACCCTCATGAAGAGCCCAAATATAGTGCTTTACAAAGTTTCTAGGTATTCCATAATTTAGTCAAAGAGATTCCTAAAATTAACCATAGCACAGGCTATAAATAGTAATAAACTATTAATGAATTATAGGTCTAAATGCAAAATATGAACATAAGTGCTAGAGGAAAGTGTTGGTGAAAGACTCTATGACAAAGTTATTGGGAGAAATTTTTTTAAATCTAGACTTAATAAAAATGATTCATAAATTCTCTCACATAAAGGGCAAAATTTGCATGAAGTAAAGAAAAAATTCCGTGAGAAAATTTAAAAGGAAAATGACGAGTCAGGAAAAATGTTTGTCATATACTGCAGAAATGTTTCTTAGGTGCTGAGATCTGTTCATAAATACTTTATCCCAATAAAAAGAGTCAGGGATCATTGAAGCAATGACTTAACCCAGTGCTGCCCTCCAAAAAAGAAAATATTGCATATTGCTACTTAAACATCTTGTAACAGAGAACATGGAAGTACTCAAAAAACATAAACAAATCAAAATGACACACGCCTCTACTTAAAGAGGCTCTCATGGCCAAATCTAAGATAATTTGAGCATTGATATTTCTTAAGACAGTGACAGGTTGAATAAAAGAAAAATCCATAAATCCACACTTACACTTCAGAGAAATATTAAGTAAAAAATGAAAATGGACTTATAATGCTATACCAAAATAATTTTCAACACCATGGTGATAAATGTTTCAGAAAAGACTCATCAATGATATTAGAACTATTGTGTGGAAAGTTTGATGAGAAGAAGGCTCTATGCACTGATTCTAAGTATCTCTAAACACACCAATTATTAATTTCACACAAAGAAGTGGAAACTTGACCTTGGAGACCTGACAGAGCTCCCTTAATCAAGTGAAAGAAAATCGACATCAATAATATTACTCTTTTACCTCCTGATATGATTCACATGTCCATCCTATTGATTTCTCTGGCCTAAAAGATGAGGGCAAAAAGAAAGTCAATAATGCTTTTAAATCAAATAAGATCAGAAAACCAATCTTTAAAAAAGTAATTCCAAATAACCCAGACCTTAATAAACTTTTCTTTAAGGATCTGTTGTCCTGAAACTACTTCCTGCATTCTCTTCAGTATCAGAGCATGACCAGGGAAACAGCACTAACTGGTATGGGATAATAGATTCCAGTTGAGTTGCTAAAGCAGATGAATGGCAGTTGGGAAAAAATGTCAGGTTTGAAGCAAAGGCAAGTGAGGACATGATGGAATCCATAAGCTCAAATAGGTCCCAAGAGGGCTATGCCAACCCTTCATCAGCCTTTCGTACTCTGACCTTACCTTTAGGATGTATATGGCCTGCAGACAGTCCATTACCTTAGAACCATAGGATTGGAGAGCTGTGAACCTGGTTGCTGCCCCCACTGACTGGTGCACCAAGTTAACAAGGGTACATGTGAGCCCCAGCAGGGCCTGACAACCCACACTGACCTGCACAATGTGATATCACTGTTACTTCCCTTCCAAATTCCAAATTACAAGCAGAATTTCTCCTATGGCCAACTTAACCCAGAACCAAACAGGGAACAGAGTTCTAGAAAAAACTGCCCCAGTGTAAGTGAATCCAATATAATAACTTCACAGCACTATCCTCAGAGAAATGAAGAGGTTAGAGGTGGGGAAATGGTAGGATAAGACAGTTTGTCCTCAAAGGCTCTACTTCATTAAATTTAGCAGCCAGACAATGAGTAAAATTATATGGTGTGCACAAATGAGTAATGGCTGTATCTATTTCATTTCACTTGCTTTCTCTGGAGTATTGTTAAGTTTGTTGATTCTCTTGAAGCACACGTAGACCAGGTGAGTTTTCACAAAACGTTATTTTATGTGCTTTAAATTAAAGATTCATTAAGAGATGTAGTAATGTAAAAACAAAACGCAACCAAAATAAGAAATGCAAAAGTTTAAGGGCAAGGTCTCTTGACCAGATTTTCTGGTTGTGAAATGCAACTGCCTTACATGTAAAATGGAATGCCCACTTCCATTTTACATCCATCAGTTATCTTTAAATTTAAAAATAAATTTAAATTTAAATTTGTATTATTGTGATCTGCTCATTCCTAAGACAGAGCTCCTAACACCCTTATACTTCAGGGGGTTAGGACAATTTTTTGTTCCAATATTTGGTTTGATCCTGCCTCCTGACTCACAGCATCTTTTGTAATTTCCTGAGTGATATAGTTGATACAGAACTCCATTGAAATGTCCCAGGTGACAGGAACAACTTTTGCTCTAATGAGGTGACTCTTGGTAAGCTTCTGTATGGCCTCAGGCTAGGACTTAGTTGTCAGGAGAACTAATGTTGTGATTAGATGATTGCACCTTCAGCCTCACACCCTCGCCTTCAGAGAGAGGAGACAGAATGAAAGCCGAGTTAGTCTGCAGTGGCAAATAACATAATCTTTTATGTCAATGTAGTAAAAACTCTGTAAAAACTATAAATACTCAAAAGAACAGGGTTCAGAGAGCTTCTAGATTGCCAAACACTTAGAAGTTCCTGGAAAAGTAACGGAAGTTCTACACTTCTTCCCACATACCTTGCCAATTGCCTTACTTTCTGTATTCTTTCCCATAATTTTGATAATGCAATAAACTGGTAAGTGTGTCCCTGAGTTCTGTAAGGAATCTAGGAAAATTAATATCCAGAGGAGCAGATTGTGGGGAACCCAAGGTATTACCACTAGTATCAGGAAATCAGAAGTATGAATGACTGTCTACTATTTGTAATTACTATCTACAGTAAGACAATCTTGTAGGAATGTGCCCTTAACTTGTGGTATCTGACTTAATCTCTAAGTAGAGAGTGTCAGAATTCAGTTAAATTTCAGGATACCCCATTGAAGTCCCCTGGAGAATTAGTTGGCAATTAGTTGTACATTGCCAGGGATTTAGTTCAGTGGCATAAGCGCCTGCCTGGGTAGCATGAGGTCCTGGGCTTGACCTCTGGTACCACAAAATATAAATAAATAAATAAATAAATAAATAAATAAATAAATAAATAAAAACTTACTACAGCAAAAGACCTACTGTCATTAATCTCCATCAAAATGTGTGCCTTTACTGTGAACACACTTAACTCCATCTTTCTTGCTACTTTCTGAGGTAGTTCTGGAAGTCCTCTTTTGTTGCGTTGTCAGGACTGACTCTATGTTCTGAATAGATTCAAAATGTTTACCTTTCATGATCATTTTGACTTTGTGAAAAGTCAGAAGTTGCATGGTGTTAGATCCAGCAAATAAAGTGAATGAGGACACACTATAATGTTTCCATTAGCCTCCCTTTCCTCAGATGGCATTCAGGAGCAGAGTTCACCATATTTTTAGCACACCTTGTGAAGCCATTCACCAAAGAGAACATCCAGAATTGCTTCAGAAAGTGGCAAGAAGGTGGGATAAGTGTGATCAAAGCAAGGAGAGTACTTTGAGGGGGATGATGATGTGTCTTTTACTATAATAAGAATTCTAAACATTCGCTATACATTTTGATCATTCATCATATTCACAATTTTACTTGCTAAGTCGAAATCATATGTTAGTATATTTAGCTGTGATGCATTACATTCAGATCAATTGTCATATATATTTTGTGTTTGTTTTGTCTCACTATTCCAGGAATATCTCAAAAAGAATATAATTGCATGGGGAGATTTTTATTTAGCTAATATCAATGATGCAATAATTATGCCTTTGGGTATCTTTCTAATCTTTTGGGGTTATTTTTTGTCTGTTTTATTGTGTGTGTGTGTTGTTGTTGTTGTTGTTCTTGTTCTTGTTCTTACCAGGTTGAACTCACAACCTCATGCTTGCCAGCCAAGTGCTGTGCTGCTGAGCTATAACCCTGGCCAGGTATTTTTTTTTAAAGAATAATCCAAAGCATCTTATTTTCAAATGATAGCTAAAAGTAATGTACAAAAAACTAATAATGGCATTTACTTAGGAGAGAAAGACAAATTTTTAAAGTCCACTCTAGATATTAAGTATATATTAAGTAGCTATTCCCTATATATTACATATGGCATTGAAGTAGAAATTGAAAGTTTACAGAGAGACATATTTGTGTTGCATGTATATTGTATGTAATTCAAATATATAATGATAGCAATTCAAATGTATATGTGAGCTGGTTATAGCTCAGTGATAAGGTGCATGTTTAGCATTGCTGGCTTGATCTCAAGTACTTACACCTCCCCCATTTCTTTAAATGCGATATGGAGAAATACAGATATCAGAAAACATAAATCAGTATGGAAGTATTTTTAAAACTGTAGCAAATGTTTTGACTTTGTATTTTTTCCCTTTTCACATTGTTTCTTCATTGTGACAATAGTTTTCACTGAAATATTGGTAGATTCGTTCAATGTTCCTCTTGAGTCTTCTGACAAACTTAGGACTCAGTTAAAAAAAAAAGCAGCTGTGAAACTGAGCTGATATTTTCTGTATTAAACAAACTAAAATTCAACTCTGTCGCTGCCTCTTCATTATATTCCATCATCTCTTGGCACCTTGCTCTGATGTTTTGTCCCATTCTTGTCCTTCCCTTTGTCTCTTCCATTAATTATCAGAAACATGTTGCCTCATGGTTATACTATGTTTATTTTTCTCTTATTCCTACATCTACAAAAATCATGGTATTGTGCTCAAAGAGGTCTGCAATACTGATATCAATTTGTTGTTCATTTCCTTGATGCCCTGTCAATTTCCCTTACCATTTATTTCCTAATCATTGTCTGCTTTTATCCTCTGAAAGTTTCTTTCACTTACTTACCTTTAAAATACTTAAATATGTAAAAAACTGATTTATATTTATTGTATGTTTATTCATAAATGTAAAGTTTTTCAAAACATAAAACCATTTTTCAGAGCTTTCTCTTACATGCCTTCTTACCTCAAAATACGGCATACACATTTCTAATCTCAAACAATTGAGCACATCCTTCTCTTATTAAGCAATTCACACCCTCTGTGGTCCAAGATTTGCAACCTGAATGCTATTAGTATTTCATTCTCCATTGTTCCTTACTTACATTTATCTTCAGTCTATCTTATGCTGCTCTATAATTCAAATTCTGTGTAATGTTTTCTTTCACTTTTTCTAACAAGCTCTTTGTAACTGAGTTGTGCACTGACCACTCTTCTCACTAACAAATATTCTATTAGGATTATTTTTCTCTATAGTAGGAGTTGAAAGCACATTTAATGATGCATGAAAAATAACATTTATCTTCAACTCAGACCTCTTTTTTAATTTACAAACTCACATATCCTGATTTGCGCTTCAACTTGATTGGTCTAATATCCAAAACTTTATGTAAAGAAGCAGAAATATTGATCTGTGCTCTCAAATTTGCTCAAAAAGATTGAAAACCTGAAAATCTCAGGAAGCAGTGTCAGAATGCCTGAAAGGACTTATGGACAACACACAGCCCCGTGTCTCACATCTAGAATACACGGCAGTGAGTGAGGATACTGCAATGATTGTAGCTCCTCACTAACATGATGCCTCAGTTGTTTGCTCTGTAAATATCTTTCCACTCCTGTAAATATGAGATTTGTCAAGTTCTCATAATTAACTGAGATTCTCAGGAGGGGAGAAACTTCTGTTCATGGGACAAAGTAAGGGTGTAGCTGGCCTGCAAACTGTGTTGACAGATTGAGCCTCTAGGTTCCTCTGCTGAGTATTCTTGGCTATAGTTTTAGTCCAGATCTGCACAATCAGCTATCACAGGAAGTGAGGGTTAATGGGATGCTTTTAAATAAAGTCCACAAGCTTAGTGTCTGGGCATTCCTTTGATGATTTCTCATCCTAATTGCTTCTATGACATTTAACCAAAGTGAGGGTGAGTTTACCTAAGGTTAACAGGCCTCTGTGATTCATTATTTTGACTCCTACGGTTGCTCCTGAGCCAGGACAGAGAGCACAGCCTGACCCCGAAATTATGTAGCTACAAAAAATCTTTATGACACTTTGATGCTGCAGACAGGGCTTTATAGAATCCTACGGAATCCTCAAAATTTTGTATTCAACAAGATGCCACAACTAAGAGAAATGTCCTGTTCTAGAATGTCTCCAGGGTACTATGTCACTGCTGAATTGATCTACAGTGTGGAACATGTTAAAGAGAATGAATTTGAATTTATGACCAGGTAAGTGAATGCATGGTCAGATCCAGAATAAAATAAGTTGAAATTACATATTCTACTTGTTTGTAAAATGAGAAAGAATAAAAATAATTACCTACACAGAGAAGATGTAATCCTCTTTGAAAGTGTGTCCATAATTATCAGTTCATAGAAGAAATATTGCCAGAAGAAATAGAGAATAAAGTAAAAAGAAGAAAATTAAGGGAAAAGGAGTGCTCAGGAAGGATGGGAAGGATGCCAAGAATTATAAATCACTTGAGCAGATAAAACATCTTTTCATATCACAAATATACCACCCAGTTTCTCGTGGACAAGAAACGTTTGACGGATTCTCGATTGTAAGCAAAAGAGAATGGCAAAGTTGTGCTCTGTTTACTATCCTATACTTGGGGAGTTTCAAGATACTAAATGATACTGGCAACTTCAGAAAAATAGTTGCCAGAGAAATAGTACACCAGAAGTAGAGAAAATGACTACTTTAGCCAGCAAGAAAATGGGTACAGTTACTTAGAAATGCAAAAGATAAAACAAAACAACAGAAAAATATCCAGAGAACTTTTAAGGAGACATTTAGAGCTTCCTGCATCCACAAGATGGTTTATGTCATCACAAGCACCTGTATACAGATAGCCTTAGCTCCAGTTCTTAACACATCAAATTGAGCCTGCCATAAAGTTCCAAACTATAAAATTTGCTGGTTTACAGCCTGATTAAAATTTATAAAGCAATAACTTCACTTCCAGGGGTTATCCCTAGAACCAATTAATCAATAGGTTGAAAAGGGAGAAGGAAAGAAAAGGGCCAAGAAGAGGTCTGCTGACCCCTGAAAGAACAATGAGAAGGGCTGGGACATAAGACTTAGAGCTTGATAATTTCTTTTTTTTATATTTAAGAATTTATTTAATTTTTTAGTTCTAATTATTGTTTATATTTAGATGTTTCATCAGTTTTACTGTTTCCATTTTAAATCGCATATAACACCTCCTTTTTAAACTTGTTTTTGATAAATTAATTTCTCTCTTCCTTTACATAGGCCAATTATTTTTATAATTATTCATTTGTTTGAAAATCACTTGCCTATTCTGTCTCTTCTTCTAGAATTTATTCTGACACATGAACATAAAGGGTTAAATGAGGGCTAAAGCTAATCACTGTATTTATCCTTCTTTCAAATACGCCAATATATTATAGTTCTTTATCTCTGATTCACCACTATTCAACCTCTATACTCTTCTCTTCCAGGAATTTATTTCCAGATGGCTTCTCCTGAATGTTATTCTGTATTATTCTTTCATTGTATGGCATGATTCAAATGACAGTTTGGACTTACCTACAAATTTACCACTATTTATGTATACTTTCTTTTTTGCAATTTACACTTTCAAACTAGGAATCCATTTGCCTGAAATATCATAGATTTCTATTGGTTACACCTTTTCCAAGATTTTGTTTCTCTGAAAATGACAAGCTAATTCTCAGAAAACAGTGCAACAAGATCAAATTAAAGGTTCAGAGTTATATTTGCTCAGAACCATTATTAGATCATAAGATTTGCTTTATTATATAGATAACTTAGCAGTCAGTCTAGTGCCCATTGTGTTATAGATAATCTACTTTTTCACTTTGTTATTGTGTTCAGTTATTTGTGGGTTTTGTTCTGTATTTCCACTATAATATGTTGAGAAGTGTATTTTATCCATTGTACAGTTGTATGGGGTATGCAGTGTACCCCCAAGTCCTCATATAATTTTGATGGGGCTGAGTTATTGGTTTGTTATTGGATGTTGATTGACAATGTGAGCGCTGTGCTCGCCCAGGGGTGGAGCTGACATACAGCATAATGGAAGGCGGATCTTCCTCTTGTTTGCTTCCACTTCTGCCTCTCTCTCTCTCCCTCTCTCTCGCCAGCGCGGCTTGCGGCTTGCAGCCGCCATGAACAGCAGGCCCGCCATGCCACTCTGTCTTGGAGCCAGCTTAAGTATGGACTGAAACTCCTGAGAAACTGTAAGAATAAACCTTTCCTTCCCTAATTTTCGACGTCAGGTATTTTGTCTTGGCAACGAGTATAAAGTAACTAAGACAACAGTTTTCAACATTCATGGCAAATTCTCACATGTAATTTTTTGAGTGTGTTATGCCTTCCCAGTGTTCTACATTCCTGACTCTGAAACTCTGATGCAGATCAAATATCCTCTTCTACTCAGCATACAATTAATCTCTCATTCCATTATTTTCAAAAGCCATTTCTCTGTGGAAAATATTCTGGACAACTTCTTTGAAATTTTCTTCTAGTCTTTCGAGTCTCATTTTGGATATGTTTAATTTGCATTTTAATTCACTCTATTTTTATGTAAATAATATATATTAAAATATGTAAATTAACTTACATATTTATATGACTATATAATTATTTTTAATTATAATTTTTATAGTTACTTGTTACCTGATAATACTTTAAGGCTTATGCTGCATTATTTAAACCTATCATTATAAGAGTCATAACATATAAAGTTAGAATTAGTCCCATTTAAAATAGTAACAAAGAAGATGAAATATTTAAGTGTGTATAACAGCACATACATAATTTGCATGAGGAAAATAAGAACAGCCCTAAATGAGACAGTTACAATTAGTTGTATGGGCATAAAGACGTACTTCAACCTCGTAAATCATAATTTTCTTTTGCTAATTTAAGAATTTAACAAATTTAAATTTAAAAACATAAAAAACTTTAGTATTGAATGAAAATAAGTCAGTGATAAAATTCATATAGAAAAACAAGTCTCCAAGAATACTTAGGCGCTGTATAGTCTCCTGAGTTTTACCTCCAGGTACTCTGCCTGCTTCTCATTGTGAAAGTTAGTCAATTTATGCTTTCAGCATGAGGAGAAAAAAAATGCATATTTGGAATACACCCAAAACATTCCCCTCTCTTTAACACATTCTTCCCTCAGAGGAATATATTTTGTCAATACCTGCTAAATAGGATTTTACCAAAACCCAATCAAACAACCTGGGAGAAGAGAAAGATCCAACTCTAACACACACTAGGCTTCATCTTGTAGCAAAGGAAATCTCCAACTCTAGACACTGTACCCTTTAACGTGGGATACAAATTAGGATCACTGAAAGTCTGAAACCTAGTAATGGGACTATAGGTTGCTTCCCCTCATCCCATACCTCCACACCAAATTAATCAGAAGAAAAATATATCTCTCTCTCTCTATCTCTCTCTCTATCTATATATATCTTTCACCATATATATACATATATGAATGCACATACATATATGAATATACATACATACATACATATTTCACCATATATATGAAATATCCTTATCTGAAATTCATATATATATATATATCTGAAATTCATAAATATATATGAATTCAAAAAATTTCAGCCTTGAGATTCTATTTAAAAATTCTCCAGGGAAACCAGAAAACAAGGACCCTAGAGGAAATTTTAGCAACAGACACTAAAGCTACAGCAAACATTAAACACACACTGCTCTGAGCCAGATACAAATAACACCTTATGATACAGACAAATGTCAGCTCTTTTTACTTAATACATCATACCTTGCTTTCAATGAAAGATTCCAAGGCATTCTAATAGGGAATAAGTACAGTCTGAAGAGACAATGCAAACATCAGAACCTGATTCAGGAATGACTGATTCTGGAATTATGAGACTATGAGTTTAAAATAATTTTGATTGATATGCTAAAGACTATAATGTAAAAAGTGGATAACACATCAAAATATATAGGTAACATAAACCAAGAGATGTAAACTCAAAAATCCAAAGGAAATACTAGAAACCAGAAACATTGCTGCAGAAATGGAGAATGTCTGTGATGAGCAAATAGATAGACTGGACATGGTTGAAAAAATAAGCAATGAGCTTGAGAAAATGTCCTCATGAACTTCCAACAGTGAAATACAAAATAAAAAAGGGTGCAAAACTAGGGCAGAATATTTATTAACAAGGGAGCAATTACAAAAGTTGTAGCATATGCAAAAGGAAAATACTAAAAGGAAAGAAGACATTTTAGAAGTAAAAATGGCAGAGAATTTTCCAAAATTAATGTCAGTTATCAATTTATAGATCCAGGAATTTAAAAGAACACAAAACAAAATACACATCAAAAACTTTATACCTAGATATATTGTATTCAAACTGCAGAAGATGAGAAACAAAGAGAAAATGTTGAAGTTTTATCTGGTTGGATGGGGGGAGGAAACCACCATATCTATAGAGTAACAAGGATAACAATTACATTAGACCTTCCTTCAGAAACCATGCAAGAGAAAAGAGAGTGAAATAAAATGCTGAAAAACATCTCCAGAATTCAAAAAGTATTAAAGGAAGTACCTCAGAGAGAGAAATAACAAGGTTAGAAATTCAGGTATACATGAAAGAAGAATATTTGATAAGGAATAAATGAAGATAAAGTAAAATATTTTACCTTTCCTATTCTTAATGTAACAGAACAGTTTGTCTAATCTAATAATAGCAATAGTCCATTTGGTAATTATAGCTTATGGAATCATGAAAGAATGGCAGAATTTTCATAAGAGACGCAAGGGACTAACTGATGCACTTCACCCTTGCGTTAGTTGTCGACATATGCTGCAAACTTTGAAAAACCACAAAAGGCAAACAGAAGCATAATAGGCATGCTAAAATAGCAGGGGGGATAGAATTCTATAGAATACTCAATTAAAGCCAGACAGGGCAATACAAAAGAAGACAAAAACTCTGTGAATCTTGAAGTAATTAAGACTCCTTGCTGTGCTGTACATGTTCATCTCACCTCCTTTAAAAAATAAAAGGAAATTTCTTATAGGGGAAAATAAAACAGGGGTGAAGAAATTTTGTGCGTTGGATGGTAATGAATTGCTCACGATTCTTGGGATTCCTGGGTACTTGCTGTCCTTCCTGGCAGCAACCTCATTTATTACTTTCGTTGATGGTTCCTTACTGAGCGATGTCTGTCTGTTAGGAATGGTGTTTGGACATGTAAAATAGAACTGGTAGTCTTCTGTACTCACAGTTGGTAACACTTTTGCATAATGTGACTGAAATATTTGCCAAAAAATCAGGAAAGGTGAGTTTCTCACATAGAATGTGAGAGCCTGCTTTTCCAAGCAAGTAATAATTTGGAAGAAATGCAGAGCCTGCTTTTCCAAGCAAGTAATAATTTGGAAGATTTGTTATATCCTATAGGCAGTTAAACAAAGAAACTATCTTATTGGTTTGGCTCACCTGGGAAATAAATAAGTCTCATAATTTTTAGCTGTTTACCTGTTTATTTTTTCCTTCGGGGGATTTAATTCAAATTCATTTCCTTTCCATAATTGCTCTTCTCTTTGTCATGGCAAGAAAATGTCTCACAATCATTCTAAATGTAGGTTTAAATAAAAGCATCTTTTATCATACCAGACATTAATAGTTTCTTGTTATTAAAACTTCCTCCTATTAAGAGGCTTATAACATAATTATTGATTTACTTTGAGAAAAAATTAATAAGAAACATTTCATTGTTTCACATTTCTGGCGTTGACCTCATTGTGATCTATTTTTGCCCCATGAAAGATTCTCCAAATCAGTGATACTGTTACTCGTAGATCACTGAAACCAATCAGATGAAACATATTATTTATGACAGTTAAAAATAATTATGGACAGTAAGTAAATTCATTAGCTTCCCAAGAACTGAGCAGAATTTCTTGATTGTTTGGGATGAAGTTAGAAATGGTGTGGAAAATTCATTCTTGCAGCGAAAATATAAAGTCCATATACATGAGCAGAGAAAAGGTTTGTGACAGGAGAAGACTGTGGAAGTCCTTAGAGAGCATATTCAGCTCAGTTATCATCAGGGAGATTCAAAAATGGTTTACAAACAACAGAAGCGTTACGTCTCTTAATCACAGAGGAGGGAAAAATGAGGGGTAAGTGCTAACTCACAGAAAGTATTAAAATGATAGTAGTCATAATAATTGTAATTATGTTTACTGTGACAGCAAAGGAAATGACAATACAAAGGGTCACAGAATCTGAATTCTGAGTTACCATTTGACTGGAAATGTTATTATGGTTTCCTCACCTAGAAATAGGTGGAAAATTAAAGCTTTATGCCACTTTAATTTGCACCTCTGATTTAGACTGCTTTTGAGCATCTTTTTAAAGTTTTGTTACCTTTTAATGTTTTCCCTTTCTTAATGGCCCTATTTTCTATTGATGTTGGTGAGTTCCTCCTGATTATTTGCTGGCCCTCCTGATGATTCCTGGACAAAAACTGTTGGTTTTGGATATTGGCATCGCCTCCTTTCAATTATCTCTATTATCTTTGTTCACAGTTCTCTTTATTAAATAAAACCTTCAATGTCATATTCTTAAATCATCAATAATTTATCTTATGTTTTGTAATTTCTAATTTTGTTTTATAAATTCTCCCCAAACCCAAAATATAAAAATAGACTGTTTAACACTTCTCATACTTGTTCTGTGATTTCATTTTATTTTTTACATTGAATTCTCTCACATCCAACTTTTTATTGAAATCTATTTTGCTTTTCTTCATAAAGGAAGCCAGTTTCCCAATTATACAGTATAAAAATTCCCTATTAATCTGTGGTATCATTTTTTTCTGTATGTAAGCTTGGGTTTGTATGTGCTTGCATGGACGTATTATTTTATCTTAGTATGTGTTTGTATGTGAGTTTTAGGGTGATAACTTTCTGTTTGTGTTAGTGTGTGGCATTTGAGAATGTTTTAATATTTACCAAGGTACCTTATTCCTATTTCTATTTCTATGTATGATTTACTCAGTTATTTGTGGACCTATCTTTTTTTACTAAACAGTCTATCATTGGTTTACTAAATCTTTAAAAAACCTGGAATTTTGATTTATAGATTTTGAATTATAAATTAATATTAAAAGGAAAAAATTATTTGAAGATAAATGATATCATTATAGTATTAACTCTTTTTGTCCAAGAGACAAGACTCTACTCTATCAAATTATCTTCTGACTTCTTTATTAGAAGTGTTAATATTTCATATAAATAATACTAGTATTTTCATAGGTACATTATCAAATAACTTACAGTTCTTGGTGTTGTTATAGAGAGTATATGGTTTTGTTCTCTTGTAGCTAGTTTTTATTGCCAGCAAGGCTTTTGAATTTTTGTAAGTTGATTTTGTATTGGAAGATACCATTGAACTCTCTTATATAAAGAGAATACCCATTGCTTTGTTGGCTTACCAAATATGTGACTAATTAGAACATATTCATATAATGACATTTGCAACCTTTCCTTCAAATTCTTACACCATTCTTTCTTCATGTATAGCCAAAATTTCCTAATTTATGTTGAATAACAATGGTGATAGTTGATAGTCTTGTGTTTTTCTTTATTTTAAGGGAAATCAAAACAAAGACTCTTTTTTTATTTTAAAGAGAGAAAAGGAAAAACAAATATCAAGAAGCAAGCAAACTAAAAACACAACAACAAAAGCTAAAGACAACAACAAAAAACAACAATAGCTATATACGTTTTCAAAATAAGATGATAGGAATTTACCAATGGTTGCTGAATTGCATATTGCTATCTTCAAAGTAGTAGCTCAGGCTACCAGTTACAGGAATAAAACAAAACAGTAAAACATTAAATTTCAAAAGCAATACAGAAAGAAATCCCCACAGTTGCCACAATACACACTGCCATCCTCCAAATAGATGCCCGGACCACCAGTCCCAGACCTGCAAAGTCAAATAATACAAACATCAAGCTGTTCCTTTTACCTCAGTTGCTATCATCATCCTGAGTTCCTCCAAATCAGCCAGTTGCTTACCAGGGTTGAGAGGTAGGCTGTGAAGGACTTGGGGGATGGGAGGAGTGGTTCCCATTCCAGCACTGGCTATATCACAAGAAGGTGTGATTTGGCTTCTTGATTCTCTTCCCATTCCCCATTGCTGCCGCTGTCTCATGGGAAAGCATGGTTTGGCTTCTTGATTCTCTTTCCATTCCACATGGCAGTCCCTGGCTCATGGGAAGCTGTGGTTTTATTAAAGGTAAGAGTTGAATAAATTACTACAGAAAACTTACCAACTTCAGGAGTTCAATCTCTATCAGCTGAGCGTTTTGTTTTTCTAAATCATAAGAAACTCAATTTTAACAAATAACTTAGCATATGTTGATATAATAATTTCATGCTCCACATTATCTTAATAATTTTATAGACTAAACAAATATGTCACCTGATATTGAATAATCAATGAATTGTTAGAATAAACATTTCCTGACAATGATATATTACTTTGCATGCTTTGAATTTGATTACGTATTGTATTATTTATACGTTAGCATTGTCCTTTGTAAGTGAAATACGTAAGCAATCTCCTTTTGTTCAACTGTTTTCCTGACTTTGTAAAATAATCTGTGTGGTAAGCAGATTGACACTACAAAGATGTCCATTTTATAACCCCTGGAACTTGTTAATGCATTATCTCTCATGACAAAAGGAATTTTGTGTGTGTGATGAAGATTACAGGCTTTTATTAGCTGGTTAGCTTCATCCAATCATGTAAGCTCTTACAAGCAGAGGATGCCATGAGGCTAGAGTCAGAGAAAAAGAGTCCGAAATCTCAAGTGGATGTCAGAACTGCTCTATTAAAGAGAGAAATTTGGCTAGTCATAGCTAGCTGTAAGATATAGTGACTCATAAGGAAGGATCAGGGAGATCCCTGAGAAATTTCATGCTGCCCTCTGCTGACAGAGCAATAAATTGGACTTGGTCAACAACCTGAGTGAGCTTGAAAGTGAATTCTTGGCCCAGCTGCCTCACAAAGGTTCATCCAGATAACTAACCTACAGAACTATGAGATAAGACAGATATGTTGGTACAATTTACTCTGTTCATAGTAATCTTACACAGTATTAGAAATAGGAGTGGGGTGATAACTGTAATAATTACTTAAAAATATATTCAAATGACTTTAGAACTGAACCATTGGCAAAGAATAAAGAAATTGTGTACCATGATAGAAAACTTAGTTTTTCTTGAAGATTACTTGAACAGATTATCCATAAAAACAGGCACATTTGAGGCTGGTGGTGAGGGCCCAACTGTAAGTCAGAAACTTTGGAAAAGAATACCACATAACTTTGAAGACCTAATCACTGGAACACATGATTAGCAGAAAACATTTAGAGATGTTGATGCTGAGGAAAAAGAAGGAAATTCAACAACGATTAGGAGAGTGATCCTTGTCACACAGCAACAAAAATATTTGCAGATTTTTACCTTGCAGTTATGTGGAAACATGCACAGTACATATAAACAATTAAACCTGTTGCTTAACTGAGATTTTCAAGCAAAGTATTCAAAGGGCAAGTTGGTTCCTTTTTACTGCTTATAGTAAAATGTAAGAGCAGAGAGATAAATTAAGGGAAATACAGCAAAACGAGTAAGAACCAAGACCAGATGATTTGAATATTCCTAGATGGTGAACAAAATTAAATTAACACATTCCTTCCAAAATATGGCATAAAAATCTCAATTTGAGGTTTCACTGCTTTTTGATAAAACATCAGAAAGATCAGATTCAGTTACATTAAACCTTTGAAGTCATTAAGAGTGTGACTCAACATTCCTCTCAATCAAGGTAGGGGGCTTCTAGGAATTGTAAAACCATATCCCTCAGCTGCTTCAGCAGGAAGAAAAAATGGAGAACGGATTCCATAAGGAAGATCTGTAGACAGTCTTTTCCCTGGCAGGGTGACTCTACATGACATACATTAGAGAATACTGCAATTTTACATTGGGTGCATTATGTATGTACCAACCCATTGCTTTGGGAAAAAGACATATATCCAAAATTTGCAAGTATTTCTTCACTGGACATTTTGGTAATTAAGTGCTTGTTGCATAATTAGAGTAGGCCTCTACATTTTGTTTTTTTAAGCCTTGTGTTTAACTCTGGTGTCTAACATTTATAAGGGACAGAATTATAAGCTAAGTTAAGCAAAATGTTTTCTAAGCTTATGAAATATTTTTTAAAGCGTGAAAGACCAAATAAAGGAGTATCTGGGATGATTTTCAATTTCAGAAATGATTAGATATATAAAAATCACATACTATAGGTTAATCTTTTGAATATTTTCTTGGCCCATCTCTTTAAGCTGGCTTTATTTTATTTTACAATACAGAGAAGAAAAAGAAAAATAGGAATAAAATAAAATAGAGTTTTGAACCAGGCAAATAGGAAAGTAACAATAATTAATACATTGTACATTGTTATCTTCATAGTAGTTACTCAGAGTGCAAGATACAGGCATAAAATAATGTCCAGAAAATATTAGCAAAAATTTTTCCTTTCAGTGAACTATGAGAATCTAGCTGTGTGGCTATCTTAACTATCTTGGAGATATATATATATATTTTTCCCCCTTTCTCTTCCTGCCTTTTCTTTTCCCTTTCCACTATTAGTTTCTTTTGTGAACAGTCTCTTCCCAATTCAAAATATCTATTGTACCTTTTGTATCTTATTTATTCATTCAACTTCTCACACTAGTGAGACAATGTGATGTTTACATATATGGGTCTGATTTATTTCACTTATGAATATGGTCTCTAGTTGCATCCATTTACCTATAATAGTCATAAGCTTATCCTTCCTTGTGGCAGAGTAGTATTCCATTATATAAAAACACAGGTCTTTTTTATCCATTCCTCATTTGATGGACAACCGGGTTGTTTCCAAGATTTAACTGCTACAAATTGTGCTGCTATAAACATGAGTACATATATATTGTTGTGGTATGATGTTTTTAATTCTTCTGGGAAGATACCTAGAAGAGGAATAGCTGGGTCAAATGGGACCTTCAATGCTAGTGTTTTAAGGAATCTCCACATTGATTTTCACAGTGGTTGCACTAGTCTATACTCCCACCAATAGAGGAGAAGGATTTCTTTTTCCCCATAGCCCAGAAAGCATTTGTTATTTGTTGATTTCTTGATGGTAGCCATTCTTTCTGAGGTGAGATGGAATCTCAGTATTGTTTTAATTTGCATTTCTTGAAAAACTAATGATGTTGAACATTTTTTCATATATCTATTTGCCATCTGTATTTCTTCATCTGAGACATGTGCGTTCATCTCAGATGCCCATTGTTGGATTGGGCCTTTGAATTTGGAGGACCTGATTATTTTCAATTCCTTATATATTTTAGATATGCATCCTTTGTCTGAGGGCAATTGGCTATATTTTTTTCCACTCTGTGCTCTGTCTTTTCACTCTGTTAGTAATTTCTTTTGTTGTGCAAAGGCTCTTTAATTGTGTGAGATCTTCTTTGTTGATTTTTTTGTAGTATTTCCTGTGTGGTCTGGCTTTGTTCATGAAGTCTCTGCCTATAACTATGTCTTTCAGATTGCAATCAATTTTCTCTTCCAGTAGACTTAGTGTTTCTGTTTTAATATTTCGATCTAAACCGTTTTACTTTAGCTTGGTGCATGGTGGTAGGCATAGATTTAGTTTTAGTTTTTGGCATGTGGAAAGCCAGTTTTTTCAGCACATTTTATTTAAGAGACTTTCTTCCAATGGACATGTTTGGCTCCTTTTAAAGATGAGGTAGCTGAGTATGTTTGGAGTTGTATCTGTAACTCCTATTCTGTCCTACTGACCCCGAAGTCTATTTTTTTTTGTTGTTTTTTGTTTTTTGCTTTTGCCAGTACCATGCTGATTTTGTCACACTACTGTTGTACTGTAATTTCAGGTCAGGGATTGTAATGTCCCCTGACTTGCCTTTGATAAGCCAGTGTTGCTTTTGCTATTCTATGTCTCTTTTGATTCCAAATGAATTTTAAGAATATTTTCTCTAGATCTGTGAGTCATGCTAATAGTATTTTGTTTGGAATTACATTAAATCTGTGTAACCCTTTTGGGAGTATGGCCATTTTCATAATGATGCCTCTTTCTATCCTTGAGTAAGGGATATATCTTCATTTTCTGATATCCTTGTCAATCCCCTTTTTCAGAGTCCTACAGTTTTCAATGTAAAGTTCTTTTACTTCCTCCATTAGATCGATTCCTAGGTATTTCATTTTTTGGATGCTATTGAAGTTTTGTTTCCCTAATTTCTCTCTCAGTGAGTTTGTTATTTGTGTATAGGATTACTATTGATCTTTGAGTTTTGACTTTCTATCCAGCTATGAAACTAAATCTAGTTATTAAATCTGTAAGTCTTGTGGGGGTGTTTTATGTAGAGTGTCATATCATCTGTGAATAATCATAATTTAGCTTTTTCCTTTCCTATCCTTATTCCTTTTATTTTTCTCTCTTGTCTAATTGTTCTGGCTAACATGTCCAGAACAGTATTGAATAGGGGTGGTGATAGTGGACATCTTTGTGCTGTTTCAGATTTTAGAGTGAAAGTTTTCAGTTTTTGACCATTTAGTATGATGTTTGCTGCTGGTTTATCATAGATGGCTTTCATCAGATTGAGCTAAAGACTGTCTATTCCAATTTTCTTTAGGACTGTTAGCATGAATGGCTATTAGACTTTGTCAAATGCTTTTCCACATTTATTGAGATGATCATGTGATTTTTGTCTTTGATTTTGTTAGTGTGGTGTATTATATTTATTGATTTGCATATGTTGAACCATCCCTGCATCCGTGGGATAAATCCTACTTGGTGTACAATCTTCTTGATGATATGCCACATTTTGTTAGGTTGGATTTAATCCCTACAAGTTCGAAATCGTTTTCTCTCCATTGAGAGAAACATAATCACTTACATATTCCAAATGTTAGACATTATGACCTAGTTTTAAGAGAGAAACTGACATGAAATATTTCTGAGTCAGTTTTACATATCATAAGGAATACATTGATTGACTCTATTTGAGTTGAGTGGATCAATCAAATGTTATGGTGCTGCAACATCACTTAATTTTTTAAAATAAATATATGAATAGAATAGTGGGAAATTTCAAAACTAACCCTTAGCCTCTGAAATTGTCTGCTGGTTACAGTCTCACTCAAGCTTTTTCTCAAATGTTATTCATCGTAATCTATTGTGAAATAAGGAAAGTACATTTTCCTCCTACTCTCCTTATTTCTGCCTTCCCACCCTCCCATTCTTCCATGCCCATAAATTAAATTTTCATCCATATTTCTCCACACTCTTACTGAAATATACATTTGTGCTTATTACCACTAAAGCCCACTATAAACTTGGGAGAGTTACTAGAAGTCAATATTGAAGGGTTTGAAATGCATGTTGCATGGTCTTAAGTAATGATGTTCCCAGAATTTAATAAGTAGTACTAAGCAGCTACAGAAACAATGAAATCTATATTGTATTAATATAGGCATGTTCCCAAGAGCCAGTTCCACATTATTGCCTTTGTTTATTATGTGAGATTTGAAATTATCTAAGGATTTATTTGAAATGGAAAAAAGAAACTGGTCTCTAAAAGTGGACAGAAAGAATTGGTACCTAAATACTGTGAAAAATATTCATTCATACTTGCTAGGAAATACATAATTAAATACGAATACCTTCTCTATCCAGTTTTGTAAAACTTCTGTGATGCAACATTGAATATTGCATGGAACCATGTACTTTTCCACACATTTTCAAATCAAATAACTTATGTAGTGAAACTCTTCCTTCACAAATACTTGCCCAGGGTCCTACATACCCAAGGGCAACTTTGATTTAGGGGACTTCAGGTTTCTTTTACTCTTGAAACATTGCCATTTTGGAAATCTTTAAGATAGGCACATTAAATCTTCTACTAATAAAAGATAGAATTAGAATTTACCCCAAATCATTTTACATTTGAAAAATATTTTTTACTGTAGAATGAAAGGTTTTTAAGAAATGCGTTCTAATTTGAATTTTAAGAGTCTGACTATGCAATGATGACATTAATACTTACAGAGACTACTTATTTAAAATTATGAAAGAATCATCAAGAGTACATTACATGTGGTATAGTTTAGGCATATGAATTGATTTCTTACAAAATAATAATAATAATGGAATAACATAGACAAAGTGTAATTATCACAAAATTTATTTTTAATTTTACATGAGTTTTAAATGATATTGTATAATGACATTCCTCACATTTGAAAACATGATTAACCTGTTAGTCTTTTGATAAATATGTCCCTTGATATTTTATTAAAGAGATCTCTAGAGGTTTTCAAATAGCCAAAGAGATAAATTTTTTTTTCCTGAAAGAGAAGATCAATGAATCAGCAATTGGTTTTGAAAAACTACAAAGTTGCTAACAGATTTAAAGTTGTTAAAAATCCCTGTTAGGTATCTAAGAAAAAATATAAATGTGATTTGCTTTGTTCCTTTAGAAAAAAATTATCACCAGTTGATTTCCTGTTTGTAGCAAAATTTTGGGTTTTTTCTTCTTTCCAAAGCTTTCCAAATCTAATATAAAGCAGTTTCTAAAGCTAATTAAAGGCAAATTCAAAACAAAGACCTTCCAGAATACATTAAATAATTTTCAAAATTGCTGTCTTTTTCATATCAAAAGCAAAGTGGGATTATTTTTTGTGATTTCCTTACAACTACTTGTTCTCTGCCAAGAATAAGCAAAGGAAAAAATGTTCTTCCAAAATATCAAAAGAATACAATAGAACCTTTTCCTTTCATACTCACTGACACATTTAGGAAGCCAATTCAGGTCTGGGTAATGAATCATTCAAGACAGACACGTGTAGATGAAAGAGGACTATGCCAGGAAAGGAGTAATAGTTTTATCACTGCTGAAGAACAGAGCAAGCAAATATATAATGGTCTAAAAGAGAATAATAAATAATAAGTCAAATCATAGAATATCAAACCCTGTTTTTCACATGTCAAAATGAGAAACTGACAGATTCATAAAATAGTTATGTTAAATACTGCTTCTAGTATATAAATGATGATGTATTATATTATCAGAAAATATAAAAGCTGGTAATAAATTGAAGTGCATATTGCAATGTATACTAGATACATTTATTTTACTCTATGTTATAAAATTATTCTTTCTCTGAAAATATTAAAATAATTGTAGGGGAAGAAAAGTAATTTTCTTCTGTACTCTTCCTGTTTTCTTAGCTGAGTCACCCTATCAAAAAAGACAGATTAATTAGTAGAAAACAAACAGCAGTTTAAAAACACATACACCTCCTGTGCACATGGGATAAAACCCAGAAAAATCAGTAAATCTCGAGATCACAAAGAAGTATCTTTATCTCTAGATTAAATACTGTAGTTTTCTGAAACAAAGTAGGAAGAGTGAAAGGAAAGGCTTCACATGACCAAAATGCAGTCAAATTAATTGCTACCATGCAACAACAGTGTTTTTCATTCTAATTACCAATAGAATCTTTATTTCCATCTAAAAATCTCATAAGTATAATTTTTATTGTGCACTTGTTGTCTGGAGATCAAACCTTTAAAACATGGGCCTTTGGAAGAATCTTTCACAAAACGACGATAGTATGAAACTCAGTTACTTCTCCATGGATAAGAGTCTCTAGGGACTTCCACAGTGGCTGCACCAGTCTACACTCCCACCAACAGTGGAGAAGAGTTCCTTTTTCACCACAGCCCCTCCAGCATTTGTTGTTGGTTGATTTTTTAATCTTGGCCATTCTTTCTGGAGTGAGAGGGAATCTCAGCGTTGTTTTAATTTGCATTTCCCGAATGACCATTGATGTTGAACATTGTTTCATATATTTATTTGCCATTTGTATTTCTTTCTCTGAAAAGTGTGTATTCATCTCAGATGCCCATTTTTGGATTGGGTCCTTGAATTTTAGGGGCCTGATTTCTTTTAATTCTTTATATGTTTTAGATAGAAGTCCTTTGTCTGATGGACAATTGGCTAAGATATTTTCCCATTTCGAGGGTTGTCTTCTCACTCTGTTGGAGATCTCCTTTGACATGCAAAAACTTTTTAGTAGGATGAGATCCTATGTGTTGATTCTGGGAAGTGTTTCCCGTGCAATTTCATTTTTGTTCATGAACTCTCTGCCTACTCCTATGTCATTGAGATTTTTACCTACTCTGTCTTCTAGTAAGTTTAGTGTCTCTGTCTTTATATTCAGAACTTTGATCCATTTTGACTTTATTTTAGTGCATGGTGATAGGCATGGATCTAGTTTTAATTTATGGCATATGGAAAGTCAGTTTTTCCAGCACCATTTGTTAAAGAGGCTATCTTTCTTTCAATGTACATGTTTGGCCTCTTTGTCAAAGATGAGGTGGCTAAGAGTGTTTGTAGTTGTGGCTGTATCTTTTAATCTATTCCATTGATCTTCAGGTCTGTTTTGATTCCAGTACCATGCTGATTTCATCACAGTGGCTTTGTAGTATAGTTTCAAGTCAGGAATTGTGATGCCTCCTTCCTTCCCTTTGTTGCCCAGAATTGCCTTTGCTATTCTAGGTCTTTTCCGGTTCCAGATGAATTTCAGGAATGCTTTCTCTAGCTCTGTGAGGTAGGCAAGTGGTATTTTGATTGGGATTGCATTGAATCTGTATAATAATTTTGGGAGAATGGCCATTTTCACGATGTTTGTTCTTCCTATCCATGAACAGGGAATATCTTTCCATTTCCTGAAATCTTCTTCAATTTCCTTCTTTAGAATAATGTAATTTTCACTATATAGATCTTTTGCTTCCTTTGTTAGATTGATTCCTAAGTATTTCATTTTTTTGGATGTTACAGTGAAGGGTGTGGTTTCCCTTATTTCTCTCTAAGTGACTTTGTTGTTTGTGTACAGGAATGCTATTGTCAGTGTGGAGATTCCTCAAGAAGCTAGGATTAGAAATCCCATTCAACCCAACTATCCCTCTTCTGGGCATTTTCCCAGAAGAATTGAAAACATCATACCACAGTGATATCTGTGCACCCATGTTTATAGCAACCCAATTTGTAATAGCCAGATTTTAGAAACAACCCAAATGCCCATCAATCAAAGAATGGATAAAAAAGATGTGGTATTTTTATACAATGGAGTACTACTCAGCTATTAAGAAAGATTGCATTGAGACTTTTGTAAGTAAATGGTCAC
>RJWM01023942.1:13812-31495 GCA_004363535.1 Dasyprocta punctata | reverse complement strand
GAGCACAAGCAAGCACCAGACTTAGCCCCATCAAAAGTATGTGAGGACTTGGGGGTACATAGCATATCACCCAATACATGGGTCAAATGGAAATTCTAGATTTAATTTTTGAGGAATCTGCATAATGATTTCCATAGTTAGTTGTATAAGTTTACAGTACCACAAATAATGGAGAAGAGTTCCTTTTTTCCACAGCCTGCCCAGCATTTGTTATTGGTTAATTTCCTAATAACAGCCATTCTTTGTAGAATGAGGTGGAATCTAAGTGTTGTTTCAACAAAATCCATGATAAAAACACTGGAGAAAATATGAATGGAAGGACTTTATTTCAACCTGATAAAAGCCATCTGTGATAATAAACCAGTGGTTAACATTCTACAAGATAGAGGGAAGTTTAAAGTTCTTCCTTTAAAAACAAGAATAAGACAAGGATTTCCCCTATGGCCACTTCTTCTTAATATACAGTATTATTTCTATTCATGAATGATCCTTTTTACAAACAATTTCATTTGCAAACAGGTTTAGGAATATTTCACATTTCTTCACACACTCTGCATTGGGTGATGAACACAACACAACCATCTTCCTGCACAAATATGAAAGTTGCCATCTCCCCCAGAATCATGGGATGAATTAAATTCATGAACCAAGGTACACTGTGCTTCTGGATACATTCTCTAAACCAATAAAACAAGGGAAAGAAGTTAAAGAGATATAGATATAAGAAAAGAAGTAAAATTATCATTATTTGCAAATGACAAGATCCTCTACATAGAAGAACACAAATACTCCACCAAGAGACTCCTAGTATTAATATTCAAATTTGATCATGTAGTGGATACAAACTCAAAAACATGCAAAAAAATCAAAAGAATTCTTGTACACCAATAACAAGCTAACAGGTAAATTAAGGAAATAACACCCTTTAAAATAGCATCAAGAAAAATGAAATACTTAGAAATTAGCTTAACTAAGGAAGTGAAAGATCTCTACAATGAAAACTACAGTAGTCTGAAAAAGGAGGCTGAAGAGGATGTTAGAAAATGGCAAGATCTCCTGTTTCTAGATAGGGGGAACTAATATAGTCAAAATGACCAAACTTCCAAAGCTCTTATGTAGATTTAATACAATTCCAGTCAAACCATGAATAACATTTCTTGTGTAACTGAAGAGAACAAGCCCAAGATTTGTATGAAACCACAAGAGACTTAGAATAGAAAAAGCTGTTCTGGGAAACAAGGGCAAGTCACAATACTAGACTTCCAGTTACATCTCAAAGATACAGTGATTAAAGAGCAAAAAACAAAAGAAAACACAGGATGGTATGAACAAAAACCAGACTCACTGGTCACTGGAACAGCAAACACAGAAACAACTCCAAGCACACTTTTAGTTATGTTGTTTTTGACAAATGGGCCATATCCCACAACAGCAGGAAAGATGATTTCTTTAACAAATGATGCTGTGAAAATTGACTTTCCACATGCCACTGGTTGAACCTAGAATCATATATGTCATTATGCACTAGACTAACATAAAAATAGACATCCTTTGTTTGTTATTAAATTCTTTCAACCTAGTGTTTCTAAACTTATCCACATTTTTTCACATATTAATGGATTGTTCCATTTTAATATCAAGTACTATTGCATTGCAGGAAAAAATACTAAACTCACTTATTCAATCATTTGTCAATATCAATTTGAAGTGTTTCCAGCTTTTTGTTATATAAGTAACATTACTAGGAACATTTTTGAAGAAGCTTTCAGGATTTGTATTTTAATTTCTCTTGGCTAAATCCCTAGGAGTGGGATTTTTGCACATGGTACACCTCTCATCAATTTACTGTCTCAGAAATGCTAGTTCACCTTTTGTTGTTTGCTTTGCAAAATTAACACTGGGTCTTTTAAAGTTTCTTTGCCTCCTGGCAGAAGTTAGGATTTGTTAGGAGATGCTGTGAATAAACAAGCAAAAATCTGCATGGGGAGACACTTTCTATCCCTTGTTCAGATATGACTTCCCTGCAGTTTACCACAACACGGATCACTCTGTACAATGAGGCTCTTTGAACTGTGCTAGTTTCCCCAGTTCCTGGCCTCTCCAGGGCCAGTGGCCTCCACCATACAGCTTGTGTAGAAAAAAAAGCTCCTTCCATTGCCAGGGCCCACATCACACTGGTTTACCTTATCTGAAAGCCTCAATTTCCTGGACAACCTCTAAAAGCACAGCTTTGTCTGCGTTCAAAGGACATTGCTTCAGCAAGATTTATGGCAAAGGCACTCCAGCAACATCTCTGCCATTCAGCGAGGCACACCCTTCCCAGGAGAACTCAAATGTTAGCCTAAAACTGATGAAGGATAATTCTTCCTTGAGTGATATATTTCAAGTCTTTGTATTGCACCTTCTCTTGCTGATTTCCTTATTATTTGAAGTTCTAGTCACTTCCTAATAATAAATTCCTGGTTATTAAAGTACAACACTGTAACAATAAGTTATGCCAAATTTTGCATAGTCCAGTTACTATACAGTGTATCTTTCCTGTTTGTGCTATGAAAAGGTACAATGTTATCCTATTGCTTTTAATTTTTTTTGTTCATTATTCCGGGTGGGAAGGTATACAATGTAATTTTAACCATGATCATCCCACTCCTTTATTGCATGGTGACTTAGGACTTAGTTTTCTTCTTTTGGCTAAATTGTGTTCTTCTAAGTGGAGATGATGAAATAATTCTGAAAGTTTTCCATTTTTCACCGATAGCAATGTTATGTACTGAAAAAAAAGTTTGCCTCAGAAAGTCCATCTGGTTTCATACTTCTCTATAGTGTCATGGTCAGAGGAAGAGTCTGTGACTCTTCAATTCTTAGTTCCCTCCAAAATAAGTGCATTAATTTAAAAATTTGATCCAAGCTCCATCAAAGATATCTATGCCTCAGAAGTTTTTAGAGACAAGAATGCTTTCATAGTATTCAAAGCAGCTGCAAGAGTCATATTAATTATGTGTTATTTAGAAAGAGATGCTTTAATCATTTATTTTTATACTTCTTTTTTTGTAAGTGCATTTTAAATTTTTTGGAAATATTCAGTGTATGTAGTATAACTGTATGTTTCCTAGTACTTCAATTTAAATTTTTAAGATGTTTCCCACTAAGAGTTTATACATAACTTGTCATTTTAAGCTGTCTACATGTCTCCCTGCTGTGCTTTTGTCTACTAAGTTATATAACACACTGATCTGTTTGTACTATATACATTCATAAATGCCAGATAAAGCTCATCAATTTCTTTTCAAAATATACCTTTCATAATCCAGATTAACATTAGAAGCCCCTCTACATAATAGGTCAAGCTATAAAACTGTCTTTGATAGTATTTCCTTATCTAATCACAGTGTCACACACATTACAGGATCTCTGCACTTTCCATATTTTTTATGACTTTCCTGCCAACACTGATTTATATAGAATACTCATTGTAACTCTAACTGTATTGTTAGTTCCTCATCATTCTTCCAAAGTTGCAGTATAATATTTAAAATGCAAAAATGACCTTGTGAATTTTTCCTTCCCAGTGAATTGCTGTGATAAAATTCACAATTAAAAAAAAATCATACATAAAAATTTTCAAATGATGTTTGAATTTCTCAAGGATCTTTGTTATTCTACATGCATTTACTCTGGTATAATATCCTTTTGAAACTTTTTGCTGTTTTTATACTCTGCTTCTCTGAACTGTACTTAATGTTACAGAGACCCCAAATTCTTTTCCTAACCTTCCTTTTTGAGATTTTATGTCTGTTTTAAAGAGGTCATATCACCTAGTGATAGGTTATTAAAGTACTTATCAGAACCTATTTAGTACATTTTCCACTTAAATATCTCCCCACCTTCCTTTTTGATCATCTCTAAAGAGAACCAATTTTGATACACTTTGAAATGATGACATTTAACAGAATATATTCCATACAGAGTGTCATGTTTTTAAAATACCTTTTTGATGAATAATCCTGAAAGGATTTCAGACATAATAGCATAATACAACAAATCAAATGTACGGTAATATTTTTATCCTGTACACGAAAATAACTAGTTCTGTTCAATGTGTTCTAATTCATGCCCTCTACTATATTTAGTGACTATTAAACAGTTAGACTTTAAAATAATCCTCCATAGAAAAGATAAATAGGACCATGGAAGACTCCTGTAAGGAACTAAGGTACCATAAAATAGATTAAATAAGAGACAAACTTTCAAAGAACATAGAAGGTGAAGGACAGCAAAAAGTTTTAGAAAGAAAAAAAAACTGTTTGTTTATTTCTAAAATTGTGTTCCTGGGGGCAACCAAAATCTCAGACTAGATCTGTATACTATAAAGAAGGAAACAGAAACTGCATGCTCAGGGGAAACTGGTTATAAACAAATAAATTGTTGATGTCTATTTTAAAACACATTTTCTATCTTTTTGGTAGATTTTTGATTCCTACTATGATATTACAAGCAGTAGTTTAAAGTTTTCAACAGGTGACCTCAAATTTCAAGTCCCATAAACGTAAGAACAAATAGAAAGAGAGAAGTCTTGCTCCTTGTATCTGGATGCTAGGTATAAACAAATATATAAATAAGAAGCATACATATGTTTTCTTTGCATTATGTCTTAACTCACAGAGCTTTCTAACATGACCTACGTACTGAGTAATATGAAAATAACTAATTTTAGACCAAAAATTATAAACTCAGTGGCAACAGATGCAATCTTTAACATGTTTTTCATATTTATTAGTTACTGTCAGCCATGAAGATGAACAACATCAAAAATTATCTGAGATGTACCATGGTAGTTCCTTTCCTTCTCACCTATACAAATCAAAAAATAGTCAATTGCCAGGTAAATTGGATAACTGAAAATTTAGGATTATTGTTGTTTATTGCTTTTTAAAAAAGATTTGTTACACTGTATGCAGCAAAAAATATATGTTCATTTTTTTTAAATAAAAAAGTTTCGTTCTGTAATACCTCCCCTCCAGCCTCATGCACTCTAAGGCAGGTTTTGTGGAAGTAGATTGGATTATGGGGGTGCTACTACTCTTTTGTTATTAGGAGGTGGGACCTGGTTAAAGGCAAGTAATTGAAAGTGTGAGCTGTGATAGTGTGACTTTCTTCCAGTTCCTCCCTTCTCTCTCTCTTTCCTGGCCTCTATAACATGAGCAACTTTTCTCTAACAAAACCTTCCAGGAAGTCCTTCTTTCCTGCCTTGGAGAAAGTGAATAATAGACTGAAAATGAGAACCCAAATAAGCCTCTTCTCCTTTAAATTGGGAGTGTCCAGTGTTAGGTATCAGACAAGAATGTGACTAGGACAGGAATGGGAATAATAAGTGAACTTTTGTTCTCTTTAGAGAATTATCCCTTCTCTTTGATTTAATACTTTGTTTCCCTTGTTTTCTGAAAAATGGGTATTTATGTGGGCATATGGAGAGATATTTGAAGGAAGGAAATTGTGTGGCTGTTATAAAAGTTACTGTGTAGTTTTACAGAAGCTTTTATGAAGTGATTTAGGTTATATTCTTAGTTGGTGATTGGCAAGGTGGCAGACTTATTTCTGGTTACTTTGCTAACATATTATGGTAAAATTGACTTTGGTTTAATACTGGGATCAATTCCTAGAGATGTGTTCAAAACTTGAGTTTATGTCAGTTGTCTTTCTGCTTCTCACCACTTGGTCAGGTCACAGCACCAGCAACTTTCTCTTTTTATTCCTTTAACTTGAATAATGTTATGACTTATTAGTAAATAATCTATACCAGTTTTCAAAGTTTTTTATCTTGTTAATTATCCTAAAACAACAAAATAATATTCATATATTAAGTGGATCATTTTTTGCATATTTTAATGATCTTTTCAAAAATGTTATTGCTGTCTTTAAATAGTACAATATTCCTACATATATTTATTGAGATTATTGAGAAAGCATAGATTAGTAATTATCTTTACTATTTCAAATAATTTCTACTTTGTTTAAAAGTTTTAAAAATAGAGGATTTGGAAAAAAGATGTTATAGGTGAAGAAAAATATTACATCTATTCGAGCATTCTATGCCCCTTATTGAGAAATAATGAAAGATTAATCCAAAACAAATACAGTTAAAGCTTAGCACATAAAATCTGATGATTAATAGGTATATGTCTATAGGCTGAAATATTTCATTTAAAAGACTGTCTTCTACTTATGAAATTTTGGGTAAGGCACTAACCTCTTTGTCTCTTATTTAATAAAAATAGTATAATAAATTTATCGATTCAAACTTTACTTAAATATGTATACATGAGCTTGGAAGCTGATTAATAATAGCTATTAATATGAAGTAATTTTTATGATGAAAATACTAATGTTTAAGTAACTTTAGAGTTATTGTTGCCTGTGTATCTTATTTTCCATTCATTCCAAATTCTAATGGCTTCCTAGTTCTACATTACTTTTGCTTTTGTTAAATTTATCATTTCTTCTTGTCTCTCTTTCTGAACACTCTAATGTTTATTAAATTACATGCTTGTGCTAATTTTCCTGGGTTGCATATGTGTTTAATTTTTTATTTTTAGATAGGATTTCCTAATAAAGCCAAGGCTTAATTAGTCTGTAATCAAATACAGTAAAACTGTAGTCCTTTTCTTGTAACATGTCCTCTCATTTTTGTGTAGACTAATTCTTGCCCATAATTTATAATTTGTTTTGACTTTTTTCATAGAAATGAAAGTCATACAATGAATCACATCACTTCTCACACACCACTCATTCTCATAGGTTCATTTTTAATTGCTACAATTCATCCTCTCAAATTTACTGAAGGGAAGGTCTACAAACTTTAAAATTTTGTGGTTTCTCATTTATTCAAAAATATATCACGTTCCCCATACTGAATTAATACTAGGCCCCATGTTTAGTGATCTACAATACACATAGTTAATCTCAAACACGTTTATCTTATTGTTGATAAAGATTTATTTTAGCATTGTCTTCTTTCACATATTTGATGAGAAATATGAAACAGAATAATGTCTAAGTTAAATAACTAAATTTTAAATTGCATATTATTGAAGATAAAGCTGTCATATTTTTTTCTATTCCTCCCACATATAACAACTCAAATCCCAGCACATAATACAGAAAAAGTAATCAGAAAAAGAATCTGAAAGATGGAATGTAGTCAGGAGTTTGGTAGATACCTTTTCATCTGAAGAACAGCACTGTGGTGAATTGGTGACAATACAGAAATGTCAACAAGAATAGACTAAAAATAGCCACAGAGAAAGTTTTCTTCCTCTAAACAAAGTTAGAAAAGGAAAACTCCAGTAAGGTAAAATGTCATTTTCCAAAACTACTTCAAACACTATAGAAAAACAATCCAATCCCAAACCCATCCATAAAACCACAGACATTCTGAGAAGCCTGTAGGTCCACTGTAATCAAGTTGTAATGAGGCAAAATATTTTCTCCCTATCCTGTGAAACTTGTGTAGTTCTAGAAAACTCAGAGGGCATTGTTCACACATCCATCACTGAAGACCACGGAGGAGACCAGGACTTGCACTCCTCTCTGGTACAGAAATGACACTCTTCCCAACCTCAGCACCGATATAGAGGCTGAATGAGGAACTTGGACTCCTCTGTAAAATAGCAACCTTCCGCTTTATTGCCTTCCACCTGAACAACAGTGTCAGAAAATCCAGCTAATTTACAATGTTTATGATCCATGACTCAGTATAACGACTCATATTTCCATATTTAAATAAAAATGAATTTTCATATCATGATACAGAAAGTTTTCAAAGTGAACGAAATAAAAAAAATAACAATAGATGAGCATAACGAATGTTAGAATTACTTATAAGATGTTGGAATGATCTGATGATTATTTTAATCAGTCGTCATAAAAGTGTTTCAAGATGATAATACAAACAGACTTGAAAGAAATGAAAAAAAAAATCCCAGAAAATAAATAGTCTTGGAAAAGAAATATAGACATAAACAAGAGCAAATGAAAATTTTAAGACTAAAAATACACACTAAAAATTGAAAGAAAGAAAACAACTCAATGGGCAGGCTTAATAGGATAATGAGCCAGACAGAGATTTGAATCAGCAAATTAGAAGCTGCAGCGACAGAAAATTATCTAATCCAAGAAAACAGAATAAATAGTCTTTTAAAAATTTTTTTGAACCCCTGAGATTGTGGGACTACAGAAAATAACAGCAACAACAACATCAGCAATAGTACTTCTGTTCGTTTCCCTGGAGTTACAGAGATAGAAAAACAAAAGTAGCCAGGTGCTTTGGTTCATGCCTGTAATCCCAGAACTGAAAAGCTCAGGCAAGAGGCTTGCAACTGTGAGCTCAGCTAGGGCAACTAAGCAAGATGCTATCTCAAAATTTACAAAAAGGATAGAACATAGCTCAATGCAAAGGACCTGGCACCAATCCTGAGTTCCACCAAAAACAAAAAACAAAACAAAACAAACAAACAAAAAAACCCAGCAACAACAACAAAAAAAGTGGTTTTGAAAAAGTCCTTACAACATTATCAACATTAAAAATCTCTAAAATTTGACAAAAGATAAAATATCAACCTATATAAAAATCTGCGTAAATCTGAAACATAATGAATCTTAAGGCATACAAATCAAGGTAAATTTCAACTTCTGATAACATAAGATAAAACATCATCACCACCATGTCATATTCAATAGGAAATAAATAGCTTATATAGTCCTACAGTTATTAATACAATTTAATTTGTAATTTGATCTCCTAAAAAATGTCTAGACAGTTCTTTTCATTAGAGAACACTATAAAATACTTAAGAAAGTTATACAATATGTTACATATATACATATCTATATTATATTTCCAAAAAATATCATAAGGGTTGCTTGCTAATTCAATTCATAATAAAACTTCAAATCATAAAATCATGAAATTGTTCTCTATCATGAGTGTACTGGCATATTGATTATAATATTACACAATTAAGCATCCTTTAATTGACTGACGTCCTTTACAAAAAGGCTTGGAAAGATCAGTAGTTTATCAGTAGTCTAAAAAATTTCAGGAAAGAATGTGGGTACAAATGCTGGACCATGAATAGAATCTATTTCAGCATTCTCATTGATAAAGGAATTAACATCAGCATACCATGAGCATTGTGTAGAGGAATAATGCGTAAAGAAAGAAATTGTTTGAAATATCACTGAGGAGAATAGGAGAGAAAATTGACTATGGAAGTGTGGAATGTCTATATCATAGAATATTAATATAGTATGTTGAGGTCATGTTCCGATTACATTAATAACTTTCACAGAACAAATTCTTCACCTGGTTGGCATGATCTCTGTTGTTTGGTGTCTATTATTCTCAAACATTTGATGATTATTTTATCAGGCACTCATTTATGATTTAAAATTACCTAGTAGGCTGCCTGCATTATTGTGACAAATGTCTTTTATGCAGTGTAACAGTAGTAGAAGATATCCTCTGGAGATAAGCCTTGAATCTTTCTAAACTACTAAAAAAGATGTTAAATCTTGCTTAGGGCAAAACTCTTTGAAATATAATGTCACTGTCACAATTGTTAAAATGGTACATGCTTATGAGGATGAAGAGATATTTTATGTTATTATCAAGCTAGTAACAGACATTCTGCTAATGTCATCCCAATAAATTAAATAAATACCATTTTAATTATTCAAGTAAAGCATTACATCTGCCATCAGTGTTCTGACAGTCGTGTTTTGAAGTATCAGCCTTAGTATTGCCTGTAAGAAACATATAGGTGTATTTTTAAATGGAAGGAAATAAAATTTAGTTAAGCATGTTTTTATCTCAAAGATGTTCATCTAACAGCAATATGACTGTTAAAGTAAAAGCATAATTCTGGGCACCTCTTCCCAAATGTAGGCAAATATTCAATTTATATTGTTTTTTATCTTCTTACATTATTAATAAATTCCAAACGTAATTTTTATCATCATCTTAAAAAACAGAACGATGTGTTGTAATAATTTTTATGCCACCAGAATTCTGATATTTTGTCACTGGAAGAGTTTCACAAGTGATTCATTTAAGCCCTTAAATTTAAAGAGAAACTTAAATATAGATCTCTCAGCGATTTCCATAGAAAAGGTGTGATATTGATTTTGATCAGAAAACTTGAGAAATCTTGTAGGTTTTCAAATGCAGTACTGCAATAATTAAAAACAAAAAACAAAACAAAATGAAACAAACCTGCCTTTCCTTGAGAAACAGCATCTCCCAAAAGTAAAAACTGAAGCAAAGCAAAACAAAAGAAAACTGCTACCATAAAACATGATATAAAGAAGAGTTAGTTAGGATTAGTGTTAGAACTAAGGGTAGGGATAAGAATTTTTTCTGTAACTAAGATGTTTGAACAAATGCATAGCCAACTCACAGATGTGGTTAAGACTATCTTGGTCCAGACAATCTCCCATTAAACTAAATGACTATAGACCCATGAGAAGAATGTGCGGAGATTATGTAATGCCTATCTAGATAAGGACAAAATCAAGTGTTAAGTATTTTTTGTTTTAATATTAAATTTTGTGGAGATTATGCAACAATATAAATTTAATGAGCAATTTCTCACAGATTACTAAATGTGATTATCAATATTTTAGGCCACATTGGTTTAAGTCACACTGGACCTGTGTAGAATAAAAGTAAAAGTATTATAGGAAAAGATTGATATTAAAAATTTACCTGAGGTGAGACAGTAAAATATACCATTTCAAAATTCTATAAACTTATAAAACCAAAGTTACTTAAAATTAAAAATATATAATTTTTAGGTACATTTGTATTGAGGAATATGATAGCCCTGATAAATGTTAGGTGAATACTTCAGGTCACTAAACTTTATACAAGAAAAAATACTCAAAATGGAATAAGTTAAAGATAATTAAATCAACATTTCTTTATTTTGATGGCTTTCAAATGTAACAGATTCTCTAACGCAAAAGCAGTAGAAATATATTGTTTATTGAATATGTAAAAGTAAAATCAGTGACAACAGTAGGAAAAAAGGTTGAGAAAGATTTAACAATATATTGGCATAAAGTATACAGATTTCTTATAAAATGATGCATTATTTGAAAGCAGAGCTTAATATATTGCTATTCCCATACATTGCAAACCCTACAACAACTACTAAAAGCATTTAAAAAATACATGAAGTAAAACTTCATTGAAGACAAGGAAGCTTTTGTCTTTTTAATGCTTCATTACAATAAAAGGTGACAAAAATAAGGAACACAAAATTGTGCAGAACAAAGGTCAAATAGGGATAATTTACATTGTTTATTTTTAAAAATGTATTTGTGTTTTTAATTGCCACATAGTAAGCCATATACTTATGATGTATACTGCAGCATTTCAATATAGATAAGAAAAGTATACTTATGGGATGTAGGTAATTGGTATACATATCACCTCAGATGTTCATTATTTTTTTGTGATAGAAACATTTAAAATCATCTCTACTATGTTGAAATATTCAAATAAATGCTGTCAAATAAAGTTATCCTATTGTGCTACATAACTTAAGAGATTACTCCTCCTATTCGACTATATGCCTATACCAATTAACCATCCTGTCTGAAGATAGTCTATTTTAATCTAATCATATAAAATTAATGCTAAATACAAATGGTTTAAAAGGTATAGATTGTATGATAGGACAAAAGATAAAAATAACTATAAAACTGTTGCTGTTCTGTTCAAACATACATATCATTACTATTTTAATTGTTAACTGAGTTTAGTGGTTACATTATGCATCTTCAGAAAGAATGAAACTAAATTAAGCTAAACTAAAACAAAATTCTAAAACTAAAACTAAGACTAAAACTAAAACTGAACCTAAAACTTCAGCTGAACTAAAACAATTAAAACTGAAGCTAAAACTCCAACTCAGGTGAATTTAACTCCTCATTCTTCTCTGTCCCTCATTCATGAAAAGAATAATTCTATTTTTCACTTTATGAATTCACTAATCAACCTACCTCACATTAATGGAAACACAATATATGTGAACTTTTGTAATAGTCTTATTTCACTTAGTATGATTCCTTCTCGATTCATCCCTGTAACTTCTCAGAATTCTCGTAGGTTTTAAGACTGAACAGTATTTCATATGTATATGTCATATTCACTTAAAAGTTAATCTGTAAATTGACACTTGATTTTCTTTTGTTTTAGTTATAGTGAGTAATGATGTTATAAAACGAGTGTATGAGTTTCTTCTCACATCCTTGCTTTCAATTACATTAATTTTACACTGCATCGCGTCGTAATTCTATGTTTTCTTTTTTGAGAAACAGTCATTCTGTTTCACATAGTAACTGCACTATTTTTCATTGCCATGAACAGTGTGAAAGAATTCTAATTTCTTCATATGTTTGCTGAAATTTTTCTTTCATGCATTTTCCATATTTTAATAAAACAGTTTGTGTCGTTTTTCAGTTAGAATAAAATCTTTGTATACTTTGAACATAACGTTTTACCGTATATATGATTTGCAGTTTTCTTCATTGCCACGGGTTGTTCTTCTGCTCCATCAGAAAGGTCCCTTACTCTATAGAGATTTTAACTTTCAAAGTCTGCTAGTTTTTTCATTGTCTGTACTTTCCGTGTTATATTTAAGAATTCATTGTTGACTCTGACATTATAAAGATCAGTTCTATACTGTAGGTTTTTGGTTTATTTAAGGTTAATAGTTGCATATGATATATGGTAGGAGTTCAACTGGTGTTGTAGTCAGGGTTTGCAAGGAAAATAATTTAATACAGGACACATAATTTATAGAATTATTTTAAAACAGTCACCCAAAGAGTCAAATGCAAAAGGGTACAGGAAATCTGTCCACACACTACAGACCCAAAGCATCCAGCTGAGGACCTGGATCCCACGGCAATATCCTGCACGAATCCAGCTGAAGACTTATAGCCTCTCACAACAATGCCCCTCACGAGTCCAACTGGAGGCCTAGACCCCATGATAATGACTCATGCACACCTCTTTCATGAATCTGCACTGGAAAGGCCCAAAGGTCAGCTAGAAATTCTATGACAGTAGCATGAAGGATGTATACCAATAGGCTAAGGATTTTGCACTGGAGCCAGGAAGCTACCCTCAAAGTACAGACCAGAGTTCCCCTAGTACCACAGCCATTCTCAGTGACAACAAGGTCTCGAGCTCCTCGGATGATCAGAACAGCTGGGTTCATATCAGGAAAGAAGCTACACAAGCTCCCCCAGGAGAGCCAACAGCAACAGCAAAATCAACACCCAGGAGAACCAACACTACTTCATCCTCTTCAATTCTCCTTTTTATGTTGGCAACAAGCCTCAGGTGGGCCATCTTCACCCAGCACCATGCTGATTCAATTCAGCTGGTAGTTACAAGTTCCCCACCAGTTATTGATCCATCACAACTGGGTATTTTCTACTTTTGAGTATCCAGTTCCCTCATAACATTTGTTGACAAAATTATCCATTTATCCATTGGGTAGTCTTAGAATCCTTGACAAAAAAATCAATATTTTTTGTAATATGTATTGCTTTACAGTCATCTAAATATTTATCTGTATCTTTTTATATGACTGCCACATTGATTGAATACTGATTTTTTGAATACTGATGTTTTGTAACAAATTTTAAAATCAAAAGTATGAGACCTCTAATAGTATTCTTTTTCAACATTGTTTTGATTAGAAATCAATTTAATATAAAACATTACGTATGCAGTAATATATATATATATATATATATATATATATATATATATATAAACTGTCCTCTCAAATGCATGTAGTTATGTAGTAGCAGTTTCCTATCTGAGAAACCATATAATGTTCAAGTTTGTGTGTCTGATTTACTTCAGCTAATGTTATGGTCTCAAAATGTGTGCACCTTCATACATGTGCCTCTAGTTTATCATTCCTTGTTGTGGAGTAGGATTTCATTGTGTATAAATACAAAGGTTCTTTATTAATTCATCTGTTGATGGATATATAGTCTATTTCAAATATTTAACTATTATGAATTGTGCTGCTTTAAACATGGTTATGCCCACATCACTGTGTTATGATGTCTTTTAACTCTTTCAAGAAGACACCTAGACAGGGAATAACTGGGTCAAATGAAATTTCCATTTTTAGATTTTGAGAAATTTCCATACTGGTTTCCATAGTGTTTATATTAGGTTAAAGTCCTACTAACAATGAAGCATTTTTTTCTCCACACAGCCTAATCAGCATTTATTATGGGCTAATTCTATATTCTGGATATTAATTATCAGATGAGTGATTTGCAAGTTTTTGTCCCACTGTATATTTTCTCTTAATGCTTTAGATTATTTTTTTTGTGTTGTACAGAAACATGTTGGTTTGATATAATATCATTTCTCTGTTTTTAGTTTTGCCTTCTCTTAAACTAGGCAGACAGAATAGAAGCTTTTGGAGGGAAGAGGAATTCTTGTTTTACAGATGAGATAAGGCTTTGCCTGAGCCAAGTCTCTATCCCTAGAATAAAGGAGAATATTCTGGGTTTATTTCAGATGTGCTTACACCCTACTCCTCTGAAACAGCCACATGTGATCTTTTTACATTTATCAAAAAGCCTGGTGAGAAAAGTGTGAAGGTTCCTCTGAGACTGGGGTCTTCAGCAATTTCTCACTTTCACACTAGTCCATGTTTCGACTAATACGATTCACCAAAATGACCATTTCAGTGTTCGTATCATTTGTGGTCTCAGTTCCTATTGCTCCTGTTAATCTATGTCATCAGATCTTGGTTGCAGTTTGCCTCTATATATGTGATTCCTTCCCCAGATATAGGGGTGACAGTTTCCTTTGAAACTTCAGGTGGGATTAAGAAGCATCTTTGGTTTTCAGTTTGTACAGCTTACTCTTATTTGTATGAAAAGGAATCGACTTCTTTACCTGTTGCACCTTAAACCAAGAGTAAAATCCAACTTTTTGATAGTTGTAGAACAAATCGATCATCCTTGTTTAATTTTTTCCTCAGCACACTTTCCCTGTCTGTTTTAATGAATGAGTCAGCCTCATTTGTTTGCTATTAATCTTAAATGTTACTACATTATGGATCTTTCCCTGTTATTCTATCCAAAATAACTTCCCCTTTCATCATCATCTCCAATAGCATTTTTGTAGCACTTGTGAAAATCTCAAGTATTTTTAAAAAAATTCTGTCTCCTCATGTCAAATTAAGATTGTTGACTGGGAGAAATACAGCTAGATCTTGTTCATCCTTCAATATTTAATATCTAAGAATATTTTCTTACTGAATATTTTGAAAACGTAATTTTATTATCAACAAAAGTCTATATTTCATGGAATAAATAAGTCATTAAATATTGAAATATGTGAGATTTTTGTAATCATTTAGATGACTTAAGAGGCTTTTTCACTGAAATTATAACAAAAATTTATCAAAATATTCAGGATAAATTACTAAAATTTGTAAAATTGATTACTAATTTACAAGTTTATATATAATTGGCTATTATTTATATGTGGTTATTATCATATATATGACTATTACATGTACGGCTAGCATATGTATATGACTATATGTATATATCATGTGTATACATGACTATTATCATATATATGGCTATTATAAACTGTGTGTAGAATAGCTGAAAAATGTTTTCTCATTCTGTAGGTTGTCTTTTCATTGTTTTGGTTGTTTCTTTAGCTGTGTGAGTTTTTAATATGCGATTCCATTTGTTGATTGTAATACAATTTCCTGTGCAAATTGGTTTCTGTTCAGAAAGACCCTGTCTACATCTCTGACTTTAGGACTTGTACCTATTTTATCTTCCAATAGTTTAATGTTTCTGTTTTACTATTTGTTCTCGATTTTTAAAACTTTATTACTTAGTAAAATATATGGGTCAAAATAAAATCTTCTACGTGTGGATAGCCAAATTTTCCAGCACCATATATTAAAGGTGTTATCTTTCCTTCAGTGTATGGTTTTGAATTTTGTTGTCAAAGATTAAATAGTTGAATAGTTGGAGTTGTTCCTGCTTCATCTATTCTATTCCATTGATTCTCAGGTCTGGTTTGTGCTCATACCATTCTGTTTTTATCAAGGAACTTTGTAATACAACTTCAAGTCCAGGATTATAATGGTTCCTGTTTTGTTCTTCTTACTTAGAATTTATTTTGCTATTCTGGGAATTTCTGCTGAATTTAAGTTTTGTCTAGTTCTGTAAAGAATATTGTTGGAACTTTGACTGGGATTGAATTAAATCTGTACGTGTATTCTGGAAGTATGACCCTTTCAACCATGTTGGTTCTGCCTATCCAGGAACAGGGGTCATCTTTCCACTTTCTGATGTCCTCTTAGATTTCCTTTTGCAGAGTGCTGTGGATTTCATTGTAAGATTTTTTCACTTCCTTGGTTAGGTTATTCCCTAAGTATTTAAATTTTCTTGATGCTACTGTGAATAACATTTTTTCCTCATTTCCTTCTCAGTGGATTACAAACCTCCTTAATAAAAGACCCAATTCAAAGTGGGCAAATGAACTGAATAAACACTTCAAAAGAGGGTAAAAGTAGCTCATAAATACATGAAGACATACTCAATATCGCTGATCATTACAGAAATAGAATTAAAACAACACTGAGATTTCGCCTTACCCCAGGAGGAATGACCATCATCAAGAAATCAAATAATGACAAATACTGATAAAGCTGTAGGAAAATGAGGTGCACTCTATAATCCAGTACAACCACTTTTGGAATCAGAATGGATATTGCTCAAAAAAAGCGAAATTAGAAATTCCATTTAACCCATCTATTCTCCTTCTAGGTATCTTCCCAAAAGAATTAAAGATATCTTATTACACTCATATATGTCTACTAGGTTTTTAACAATACAATTCTCAATAACTAAATCTTGGAAGCAGCCTTTATATCCATCAACAAATGAATGGGTAAAGAAAATGTGATTTTTATACACAATGGAATGCTATTCTTTAGTCATTTATAGGAAATTGAATTCACCTTAAGACCATGGCATTAAGTGAAATAAATCAGACACACAAGATTAAATATAACATGGTTTCTCTTATAAGAAAAGTCTAAAGTTTAATAAAGGCCAAAATAAAAGACAATAGGAAGTAGGGAGACAGATCTTTCTCAAATGGGAAGGGGATCAAGAGATGGAGAGATGAAGTGAGAGGAGAAAGAAAGAGAATGAAATAAAGAATTAAAATGTTTTGTGTGAATGTATCAACTCCACCCAAGGAATGTAAATATTATGTGCTACATAAGTGTATAGTACTAATAAAAATATAATGATATTTTAATAACAGAATACCACAGATGGTGTAATTTATAAAAGAAAGAAATTCATTTCTGACAGTCCTGGTGTCTATAAAATTCAACGGCTCTGTGGAGAGCCGGCACCCGGCCACCACCCAAAGATGGTGCCTGCTTCCTGCTGCGGCTGATAAACATGCGGCTGCTATCCTGCCAAATATGCCCTTATTAGGTAGACGGCGGGAATGGAGATGTCACCTGACGGGATGGACCAATGAGATTATGCCCAGTAGCTCTATAGAGTATATAAGACATTGCTGCCCCTTGCT